>HG992023.1:0-283863 GCA_905220475.3 Ennomos fuscantarius | reverse complement strand
TGTTTAATGTTAATGTCGCCATCTTGACAATTATATATTATCATTTTACCGGACATACCAACATAATAATACAAATACTTAACTTTTTTATGTTGGCAATGGAGATCTACGCAACCAACAAATTTCAACTTCCGTGCGCCTCGCCAGTTTACTCCCCAGGTCAAGCGTGCGTATAGAAATTTTACTTCAAAAATATGTAAATATTAGTGGACATTTCACACAGCGTTATCTAGCCACAAACCAAACAGAACTTGTTCTATGGGAACCAGAGGGTCGGTCACGGAACTTGGATAGCATAGATAGGAAAAATTATATTCCTAATTAGGTAGATGATAACAATTTCTCAGTATAAAATTAAGGCGATTGTAAACCCATTTTTGAACAAAAATTTATAGGTAGCACAAGTTCTTTTAGCAGATACAAAACAAAAAAGCACATTTCTTCAATAAAGGGTAAGATAAAAAGGTACCTCGGATAATCAAATTCCTTACCTCTTCCCTCTCAACTCCAGTGGGTTTGTTAATCACGCCGAGATTTTTCATGAACAGCCTAGTTCCCTGAATCCCGCTTGACAAGGGCGACCCAAAAACACGTCGTAAGGCACTTGGAGGTTGATTATGTCGTTTGTACTGTTCTGAAAGTAAGAAAAGTTTTGAGGGTACTTGGAGAATTTATAGTTTAGTCGACTGTCGTTTGTAGAGAAAATGCTCGAAGGTCATTTGTGAATTTACTATAGAACAAAATTGAAACGAAACGTGGGTAGTTTTATAAAACTATCCACGGAGTCTTTTTTTTATTTATGGTCTCGTCGCTATTAATGTATTTAGATATTGAAAAATTTAATAACATAATTCTTTTTTTTTACAGCTATGGAGTTTTAATAAAAGACGTTTAAGACACGTTTTTATGAAACTGTCAAATCCATACAAATTTGTGTTTCTTTTGGTTGCAGTAAAGTTACGTGATCGCCTAGCTGATTTATATAGGCGGTGATCACGTAACTTTGATAGCAATACAAACATTTCATTCTTTAAAATGTTCTATAGTACCTAACTATATGCACATGAAACTGTGAAATTTATACTTTGCGTTTCTATCAGATGCAATACACTAATGATCGCCTAGCGGGTCACATTTCAAATAGATATTTTTGGGGATTAATATACTTAATAGGCACAGCAAAATATCTGGCAAAAAGATGGTAAAGTCTGCGCGCGGTTAAAATTAAACTTTTTTTTTACTGTTTTGGCTCCACACTTTTGTGTATTTAGCCAGTGTCAAATAATTGATAATTTATCAAGTTAATGATATTTCACGCAAATATGTGTCAAGTCATAGTTGAAGTCATCAAGTCATAGTCTGGTCAAAGTCATACTCCTAGTAAAGTGGTGGCATCTTTACTTGAAGCTTCTATGGAGTTTTGGAAACAACACGAAAAGAAACGTTTCACCATCATTATACCATTTTTCCACACTCACGCCTGTAATCCAGCACTTAACGAATAGAATGCCACCAATTTTAGGCACTAAGACTGGAAATAACACAAGTTTTGGAAAATAATATAATGCGGTGACGCAATCTTTTTCGCTATCCCGCCAAAAAAGAAAATTAAACTTAATGCAGTGTTGCCGAACTACAAATATTACATCGACAGATATTGTAACTCGCCTCCCCTGAGGAAGCTACTCTTCTCCAACCGGATAATACGAGTTCCACTTCATATGGCCAAATGATCGTCTCGGAACCCTTACATCGCCACCCGTATAACCAATAGTTCTTTTTAGAGGTACGTTAGAGTTTAATAGATCTTAATAAATTGTAATTTCTTTACTATTTTTTATTATTTATTCGTTTTCGTCTACTCATACATAGATACTTACCTTAATCTGGAATACCAATAATAATCATAAACAATTTTAATTACATACTGCATACACCATTCAAACCTCCTCTCTCTAATACACAGTTTTGTAAAACAAATTAATTCAAACTTGAAATTGTAGAATGTAAACTGCTCGGTTGTTCATGTTAGGGGTTAAATGATCGAAGATCAGAGTCATAGTTTTAAGGAGATTTAGAACACTAGTAGAATATTTATAAAGGTGGTTAAGGCCCCCCCCCAATAAAATACATGCCCGCGTCCGTCAAGTGCGATTCGTCCTTCATGCTTTATAACGCTCCACCTCCATCAAAACCACCACTAAAAATATATTTTTTTAGTTTTTTTTTTATTTCTTTTTTTTATAATCATAAATAATACAATATCTACTTCTTCGTGGTCTCACGACCTGGCTTATAGCACTCCATCAAGGAATAACTATAAGATAAATGTGGACATTGCTCGACCACATGATAGCAAACCCAATACAAACATAAAATGATTGTCGGGTAATTGCCGGAGAAGAATGAAGAATTGTAAGCAATATTGGTCGACCTCACTCCAAGTATATCCGATCCAGAGGCATGGCCCAAGGTTGATTAGATCAACAGCTAGGCTAGTTATAAACTCCGTTACCTCCCCCTGAGTACGTATACAGCAGGGATCCATAGCTCGGAGATGAATAACCAGACCTCCCTCTTTAGAGACAACTCGGGATCAAGAGCCAGTTCCAAGTATTACAGACGATTCTCTGCACATGTGCAGTCGTAGCTCGATATAGTGAATGTAGTAGATATGTTCATATGCATGAACTAAGTTTGCTACAACATGGTAGATTTGTTGTCAAAATTAAAAAATGCAAGGTATTGAAACACATAAATTTGTGCTAAATCCGGGCATCATTATTTTTTTTTTTTTTAGTAATCTATATGAATAATGAACATGCCATTATGAATAAGTAAGTATAATATGGACTTAATTCGGATCCAATCAAGCCTAGAAAAACACATAATAGTTTTCAATCAAGATAAACAACAGGTTTACATCCGCCATTGATAATTATTATCAATACGGGAATTGAACCCGCGACAACTCCATAGCGTCTTGAAAGGATCAAACATCCACTTCACAATATAGTCATAAATTTATGACAGGTAATATTAGCAATTACCGTAGCTGCCAATCTATAATTTATCTGAAGGAATCGAGCCGTCAAACCACAGTATGCAAAATAAAAAAAAATATAAACAATCTATAATAGATAATCTGCAGGATTCGAACCCGCGACTACACTGATTAACAACACAACCACGGAAGATAGCTTCTCTATCTCCGAAAGTTGAGAAAACGTAATCTAGTGTCGCGAGAGAGTCGAACTCCCAACTTCACAACATAAAATTTATGTTTGAAAAGAATTATCATAGATCATCAAGCATTAGTGTATTTAAAGGAATCGAACCCTCATTTCATAATATTATTAACTGTAGTAAATAAACAGCATTTCGTAATCCCGCTTGGGAGAACTGTCTGTCGTTTAACTTTTCACAGGATTCGAACCCGCAAACACCACTCTGATTAACAACACAACCACGGAAGAAAGGTAGCCTTCTTTATTCCCGAAAGTTGAGTATAATAATAATCAAGTGTTGCGAGAGAATCGGACTCCCTATAAAACAACATAAAATTATATTTGGTAAAAGAATTGCCATACAATGTCAAGCAATTATTTATTTGAAGGAATTGAACCTCCATCCCACAGTATTTCTTATCCTGTAATAGTCACTCGAAGGTAAGAATCACACCCGTTATGTATACTTCTCACAGAACTCGAACCTGCGAGTGCCACTCGGTTCAACGACACAACCACAGATAATAGGTAACACAATTTCTGGTTAACCTATAAGCCACCAACTTCATTAAACAATATTATATATATATATATATATGTATATGTGTATATACATATATCTGCGACTTCTAAGACCTAGGTAAATAATAAAAGTGAATATGTTACAACAATCTATTTAATAAATATTTCCGATTTTACCAAAACAACCTAATTCTAAGGTTTTGAAATATATTTATTTTAGACCATTCCAAAACACTAGAATACTATGTGTACTTCTTACCGCCAAACGTACCTTTTGCACATAACCTCACTTCAGGTCTTTTGAACAAGAAAGTAATCTAACTTTCAAGTCAACTGAAGTATACCGTGGATTATACGAGTATTAACACGTCTTGTACTACATAAAATAGCAATCACACAGCATTAAAATTATGTACAAAATATAAAATAACAAATATTAGTATCTACTAATACTACTACTACTACTAATATTACTACTAATATTGTAGACTATAATTACTTTATCCTTGTTTTATAGTTAGATTCCCCAGACGACCCTACAATAGCAACCGATCGGCCGCCACTTTGTGTCATTATATTTAGCCGGGAATTTCAGTGTATGAAACAATTATTCCAATTTTACAACTACCTGATAAGGACTAGTATTTAGATAGCATGAAATGTTTATGAAGATAATCTAAGATTTCCCTATACTATTGAATTATATTACCATTTGAAATATTTCTATGAGAATTTTGATGTAGCTTAGCTTTACCACGAACTCGCCTAAATGATATTCGTTTATTCTTAATTAGAAACCTATCGACAACATATCTATCATCATATATATAAAAATCCGCTCATTAATGATTTAATGAATTCATTCCATACACCTAGCAATCAACAGAACTCATACTCGATCTAAACTTTCCATCCTTCACACTCGTCACCTTAATCTAGTTCCTCCTGACACTTTTAATAGCAAATCAGCCGCCATCTTACATGAGCATCTCACACAAGATTTTTAGAGTTGCCGTTTTCTTTTCCGATCCAAATATCTCAACACTTACCGAATAATTTCCAGACACATTTGTACACAATTTATCAGAAAATCACCGTAATCTAGCAATGTAATTAGGAACCCTACCTAGGTATAATCTAAATCACGGGGAAAAAACGCAAAATAAAATATTGTCTCATAGTTAGTAAGCCGTAAAACAAAACACTCGTAGCACACTCAAAAGTAAACGAATGTCATTATAAGTGTTAGTCGCCTAAACCCTCATACATTTCGAATAACAAGTAACGAATTAACCTCTATCTACTCACGTACCGCCGTGCCGTGCTGATTTAAATTACACACAATCACTCACTCAAAAAAAGCCCTCGATTTTTCTTTCCATCCACGTTTCGTACCCGCTCGACTGACGCGCCCTTTTTTTACTTTCACTTGTTAAATAAAAACCTTGATTATTCCCGCGTTTTTTTTTTCTTTCTTCCCCTTCCGAGGAATGAATGGCGCCGCACGTCTTGTGCATTTGCCAGCGTCATGTTCTTGACTTTTCAAATGTTTTGCGCATGCGGTTTTCTTGTGGATTGGTTTATTTTTTGACTTATTTTACTACATATGGCTCAAAAAGTAGGGAAACGTATCCGCGAATAATCGTTTAATATTCTGGATAAATAAAAATTTTTTATTGAAAAGGATCAGAAGAGGAAAATTTAGCGGAGAACAAGGTGTTCCATGATAATCTACTTACATAACAATATATGGAAATATACTTACAAGTCAATATGATTAGTACCAGGAAATCAGATAATATGTAGAAATAAATTTACAATTTTCCCGCGCTTTAGCTTATTACGTAGTAGACTTTTGTTTTATTACAACGCCATGTATGTCTTACCTGTCAAACTTTTTTAACCTTTACTCGATGTTATTGAATTTTACGGAATGATGCGAGTGCTGTTAGACACACACGCTAGATGGCGTTAAACTGAAAACTAATACGTAATCCAAAACTTATCTCAACGAGTGATTTAGTTACAATATTAATATAATTTTTGAAAAAAATATTTTAGTTGTATAATTTAAAAATAATATAAACAGAATATATGCGTTATCTATCCATCGAAATTCATTGTTGGTAATTCGACAGCATTGCCATCAGTTACGCGCGGACTCTTTTTTGAAACTTATTTTTGTTATATCAATGACAAAAACAGTCTTTCGGCCGATGTTAAGCGTCATGGCCGCTATAACAGGTGCAGCATATCCAGAGCAGTCTAGCCCTTCTGGCGCAGGTACCGCGCCCGGCACCGGTATACGATACCAGCGTAACACATAAGGCATATTCAGGCAGAAGTCGAAGTCTCTTCCCGCGTTGCAGCTGGGACAACAGGTACTTGTGGCGGATGAAGGCAAGCGTAAATACGCACGCGTGGTAGGTCGAGCACCACAGCGCCGTTCTTATTTTGTTTCCGACAGCTCCGGTAGGCGTTACAGGCGGAAACAGCGACATTTAATAAAGCTTGAAAATGCGAATATCGGCGATCGCGTTAGTCCGTCCCGGGAATTGATAAGCGAGGATGAACAATGGTTGAGCCCGAAAAGTGATGGCGAGGCTCCCCCCGCTGGTGACGTAGTGGATGATAGCGCGCGCCATCGAGTGCCGGCGCCACCCTCCCCCCGCACGACGCGGTCGGCCGCCCTTGAAGCTCGTAGGAAACTGGATTTATTAAAAAGATAACTATTCGATCTTACTGTCGTTATCAAACTGATGTTACGAGGTAACTTTCTTATCATCCCACTATATAAGTAAATACCCAATTATAATGCAGGTAAAAGTTATTTTCTAGGTTGGTACAATTACTTAGTAACATTATAACTCCACGTACTTGCTATGTAGTGAACTATCTGTAATCTTATATAATTATGTGTTCTTAGTTTATTAGGTTATAGATACTTACTATGTACTACTTATAATATAAAAATAAATATATTATACTCATTAAATACATCAACTTATAAGATATTGATTATTATTAAAATAAAACTACTTCTTATTACTGGTATAGTGAACATAATAAAACTAAAATAATATGTAGATTATGATCATTGTAACAGTAAAAGAAATTTGCAAAAAAAAAATTGTTATGAAAGATGTCGTAGTATTTATGTAGGTAGGTAAAATAATAAATTATATTTGCTGATTGTTATTGTTTATGGAGGTAGTAGAATAAAAACCAGTCTAGATCTTACCAGTGTTTTATACACATCATACGTAAGTAATGGTACTTATACGTAAGTAATGGTACCTATACGTAAGTAATGGTATCTATGCGTAAGTAATGGTACCTATACGTAACTAATTGTACATTTACGTAAGTAATGGTACCTATACGTAAATAATGGTACCTATACGTAAATAATGGTACCTATACGTAAATAATGCTACCTATACGTAAATAATGGTACCTATACGTAAATAATGGTACCTATACGTAAGTAATGGTACCTATACGTAAATAATGGAACCTATACGTAAATAATGGTACCTATACGTAAGTAATGGTATCTATGCATAAGTAATGGTACCTATACGGACTAATTATACATTTACGTAAGTAATGGTACCTTTACGTAAATTATGGTTATGAGATGTAGGACCTCATATAAAAGAAACACAAGAAAGTTCACAGGGAAAGAAGTATATTCCTGAACATAGGTACAGAAAACAAGAGTTCGTAGGTAACGAAATTAGGCGCGCGCGTATAAGCAACCACCGTCAAATGTGAACGAGTGGTGGGCTTCGACTGGCGCGTGAACGGAAAGCAAAGGGCGGCACGAGGCGCGGGCGTACACAGTTACACACGATGGCAACAGCGCATCGTGGATAGAGAAAAGAAACGCGGGCGCGCGTACGTGCGAGCGGGATGCTTGCAGGCGCTAACGCATTACACTTAAACTAGAAAGCGCGCGGGAATACGGCTGCGAGAGGCACGGTGTGGCAACACCTCAGGACGGTTTACTATATGCTCCCCCTCTAGTCCAGGGGAACGTCCTCGCTCCTGGACTAGGACTTTAGCTGCCGGCGATGGGTCCTGGTTCGGGACTGGGACTCTAGGAGCTGGCAATTTGTCCTGGATTAGAATCCTAGGTACTGTCACTGGTCATCCTCCCTGATCAGGTGGCAAATATTCTTAAAGAGCTTCACCAGTGCAGGTTTCGGTACCATCAATGCTGGGGAACACCAAGCTGATACGCATTCTTCTATTACATCCTCTTCTATCATCTTGTCTATTTCTCGCTTCATCAGCTCTTTTCTTGCTGGAGTAAGACGGTACGGCGGCACTGCTATTGGTGGGTGATTACCAGTATCTATGCAGTGCTCGGCGTATGGAGTTGGACCTACTTCGAAGGCACTCGCGTGTCTGACAAGGACTTCGGCTAGTGCACCACGCTCAGTTAAGTTGAGGTGAGCACCTTCATCAGCACGGAGAACATTCGTAGCAGAGCAGCTTGTTTGTCGTGAGGTAGGTTCAAAAAGCAGTTTATTTTTAATACTATTGTTATTGCTGAAATGCCATACCTCTTTGTGGAAATCGATAACTACTCCTGCAGCTGTTATAAAATCTATGCCCAGGAGAGTTTCTTTATTGTCGGAATCAGGGAAAATGAGAAATGGTATTTTAATGACTGTGTGGTCTAAACTTACCGCCAAAGTAGTAGTAAGCACTTCCATGTCCCGTACGTGACCATCAGCAAGCTTGATCTGACGCATCGAGGGAACGAGGGGTTGACCTTTTCGTAGAAGGAGAGCATACAGTGTGTGGCCAGCAATGCAATGCTTCGCGCCGGTGTCTATTAAAGCTGTACCACTAACACCCAAAATTTCTATATTGAAAATAGGACGAATTTCGCGACATGCACGGGGCCTCTCACGACTGTTTCCGCACGATAACACATCTCCGCTACATATACAATCATCAGCAATTCCATTAGTTTTAAAATTATTTACAATATTTTTACTAGTTGAAAAATTCCGAGAATTTTGAATATTGTTTAATATTACACCGTTTTCCCGTAACATTCCTATTACAAAATAAGTTATCGTATGAACATTCATTATGAAGTAAATTATCCGTATAACTAGCTCCTGAACTATAATTCATACACAGACGTGATTTTTCGGTATTACCATCTGTTTTAACATAATTGGTACGTTGATGTAATTTTTCTGAGTAGCTAGCTCTCGCACTATAATCTGTACAGTGAAGTAATTTTTCTGGACAACTAGCTCTCGGACTATGATTTGTACAATGAAGTAAATTATCTGGACAACTAGCTCTCGGACTATGATGTGTACCTTGCAGTAATTCGTCCGAACAACTAGCTCTCGCACTATTATAACATGTAGCATCATCAATTTTGTGAGCGCAAAAATGTTTTGGATTAACATCACATACAAAATCGGAATTTTTCTCAGAGCTAGTACATGCACATGCGGTATTATGCGGAAACCAATTTCTATAACACAACATATTATTATTATTAGCACTGTTTTGAATGCTGCAAGCTATGTCCGTCGGACATTTTGCCGATTGTGATTTAGATTCTAACGCAAGCGCATCCGAATGCGGTGAGGCAATGACCTGACTGCGGCGGCTCAAACAATTTTGCAAATTGTTACATGCAACATTCGCCACAGGCCCACATAAACACATAGAATGGTTAGTAATATCAGCAATATGCTTAGTATTGATATTAATTTCTATAGTATTCAAATAATTATTTTTCAAGACGACACGGTTAGATTGTAAGCACTCATTAGACATATCTAAGCAGTTATTAAGTGGACCTACACCCTTAGGTGAACACGGAAGTTCAACACTGTAAAAGCTTTCCTTGCCCGTTTCAACACTATCACACACATCAGCAGAAATGTTAGAGAAGCTGGACTCACCTCGACTCGCCAACTTACGACATGGATCCTTGGTGTGATTGTATCGCTTGCAGTACGTACATTGTGGGCGGTGCTTTTTAGCGTCAGCGTACTCAGCTGTAGCGGCTGGAGGCGTAGCACAGACCGGCGTTGGCGTAGTTTAAATAGAGGCAGCCGTAGCATTCGTAGCGGACGGCGTAGCGCGGGTGCGCTGTGGCTCGGGCGGGGCGGGTGTAGAGCGGTTAGCAACAAAGGAAGGCACGGGAGCACGTTCGTTTCGCGGATTGTTCGACGATCTTGGAGCGGGCGGTCGCGGCGGCGGGGGCAGCGGAGGGGGTGCACGCATGTATTCGTTTTGCTCGCCTTTTCTCTCCTCGCTTATTGAATCTTCTATGCTTCGGGCGAGGTTTAGTAACATTAAAAGATGAAAATTCTTCTCTTCTCAGCCTAGTTTATATTTTCTGATTTAATAGGCCGTAAGTTATGTCTAACTAACATGCTACACCTTCGATCGCATCGTCACTTCCCATCAGGTGAGAGCGTGGTCAAATGCTAGACAAGTTTGAAGTAAAAAAAAAAAAAAAAAAAAAAAAAAAAAAAAAAAAAAAAAAAAAAAAAAAACGCATTCTCGGATAAATCGTCTTTAGGTAGCTTTGCGAAAAGCGCTCTTATCTTCGATATGAATAAATCTGTATTTTCATTACCCTGTGGGTTGGCAAATATATCGAGGTAGATTTTATAAGGCGGTCTTCGGTCACCGAAAGCACTGATTAAATTTTGTTTAGCCTCGGCCCATCCGGATATTTCATTCTTCAGCCCTTGCCACCAAATAGCAGCTTGTCCCACTAACAGCATTGATAATCCTTTTAGAATATTCACATCTGAAACACCGACGCAATCTATGTAGCTGTCTACACTGTCGATGAAGGCCGTTACGGACTCCGACGTCGAGCCGCTGAAGGTAGGTCTGCAGCGAGCTAATGTCTGCGAGTCACTGGCAACATGAGGGGCGGGGCTAGTTCGCATCACGGATTAGACTATATCTCGGAAGGCTTCAGCTTGCGATTTTTGCAGAGTAGTTATCAAAGCCGTTACGCTGTCTAGTGAAAACGTAACTCCGGGTGTCATCGGAGTCGACGTCGTCGGTGCACCTTCGATGTCCAGCACCCGGCGTGGGCGCTGCGGTGTTGGATCGCCGTTGGGACCGGGAGCAGCAGGACTTGCGTATTCGGGACTGCTGTGCGCGGGGGGCGTGGTCGACGCGAAATTGACAGGGAGAATCGCGTCCGAACCGGGACCGTTCTCGACCTGACGCGAACGCACATGACTCCGTGTTTCCATTACGGTTTAGTCCTTTAGTCCACACGGAGGAGTCACTCACAAAGTTCACAAAACACTATCACCGTAGGTATTCTGACGTGGTTTTACCGCGTCGCCATACCGTGGCGCCATATATGAGATGTAGGACCTCATATAAAAGAAACACAAGAAAGTTCACAGGGAAAGAAGTTTATTCCTGAACATAGGTACAGAAAACAAGAGTTCGTAGGTAACGAAATTAAGCGCGCGCGTATAAGCAACCACCGTCAAATGTGAACGAGTGGTGGGCTTCGACTGGCGCGTGAACGGAAAGCAAAGGGCGGCACGAGGCGCGGGCGTACACAGTTACACACGATGGCAACAGTGCATCGTGGATAGAGAAAAGAAACGCGGGCGCGCGTACGTGCGAGCGGGATGCTTGCAGGCGCTAACGCATTACACTTAAACTAGAAAGCGCGCGGGAATACGGCCGCGAGAGGCACGGTGTGGCAACACCTCAGAACGGTTTACTATATGGTACCTTTACGTAAATTATGGTACCTATACGTGAGTAATGGTATCTATGAGTAAGTAATGGTATCTATGAGTAAGTAATGGTTTTTGACTGGCCCGATAGCTCAGTTGGTAGTAACCCTGCCTTCTGAACTGTGGGTTGTGGGTTCGATTCCCATCCAGGACAAACATTTGTGTGATGAACATAGGTGTTTGTTCTGTGCCTGGGTGTTATATTGTATTCTATGTATGTATTTACAAACAAAAAGTATCTAAGTATTGTATCAGTTATCTGGTTCCCATAATACAAGCTTTGCTTAGTTTGGGGCTAGATGGCGCTGTGTAAAATGTCCACAAGTATTTATTTATTATTATTTTTATTTACCTATACGTAAGTAATACTCTATGACTACTATTTAATCAATATACTTATGGAATATTTATAGAGTGATAGGTAGATACTATTGATCTAAACTTTTCAAACGACTAAGTACATTAATGGTAGAGTCAAGACAATTTATCATCAACAATAACACCTATCTGTAGCTATATAATAGGTCTTTACCTATGAAATTGCCGTATTGCAGTACAGACTTTTTCAAACAAAAAAAAGTTTTGATTGGCTATGAATTCTAAATTCAAATTAATTTTGTTTTAAAAATATGACATTCTATTTACAATATTAGTCTTTTGTTTATTGATTAGCGTTGTATTTTCATTACATTTCAACATTTTTCCTCATAATGGATACTTTGAAATTTCGTGTAATTATGGAATATGAGTTCCGTCGTGGCACCAACGCGGCACAAACGACACGTAACATCAACAACGTTTACGGAGAGAACTGTACAAACGAACGTACAACCCGTTATTGGTTTTCTCGGTTCCGTTCTGGGAATTTTGACTTGAAAAATGAACCTCGTGGTCGTCCGGAAACTTTGGTCAACAATGATGAATTAAAGGCGATTGTGGAAGCTGATGAATCTCAATCTACAGCTGAGCTGGCAGCAGCTTTTGATGTTAGCATCAAAACAATATTGGTCCATTTGCGACAGATTGGCAAGATAAAAAAGCTTGATAGATGGGTGCCCCACGAACTTAACGATCGCCAGCGCAACGTACGCGTCGAGACTTGCCTTGCGCTGCTTAACAGGCACATAAATGAGGGAATTTTGAACCGAATTGTTACGTGCGACGAAAAATGGATTCTTTTTGACAATCGAAAGCGCTCAGCAAGTTGGTTAGATCCTGGTTCTGTACCAAAGCAATGTGCAAAACGAAAAATGACCCCTAGAAAGGTGATGGTCACAGTTTGGTGGTCTAGTGCTGGTGTGATTCATCACAGCTTTTTACAAAACGGCGAGAGCATTACTGCAGATGTGTACATTGAAGAACTGACCACAATGATGGCGAAACTCGCACGTCTGCAACCAGCTTTGGTCAATCGGTCGTCTCCACTGCTACTTCACGACAACGCGCGACCTAATAGGTCTTTACCTATGAAATTGCCGTTTTTCATAGGTAAAGACCTAATAGGTCTTTACCTATGAAATTGCCGTTTTGTTTGAAAAAAGTTAAAGTATTTTTTTTTTTCGAACTTATTTATTTCTTTTATTCCATGTAATCACCCCTGCAATCAATGCATCTTTGCCAACGCCGTGGCAGTTTATGGATGCCCTTTTTGAAAAAATCAGCAGGACGGGAGACAACAAACTCTTCAAAGGCGTTTTGTACTGCTTCTCGGGAATTGAATTTTTTTTCCGCTAAAAAGTTGTCCAAATTTTGGAAAAAGTAATAGTCGGTAGGCGCAAGATCTGGTGAGTATGGCGGATGAGGGAGAGCTTCCAAACCCAACTCATGCAGCTTAGAGACGGTCTGTTGTGCAGTATGGGGTCGCGAGTTGTCGTGAAGTAGCAGTGGAGACGACCGATTGACCAAATCTGGTTGCAGACGTGCGAGTTTCACCATCATTGTGGTCAGTTCTTCAATGTACACATTTGCAGTAATGCTCTCGCCGTTTTGTAAAAAGCTATGATGAATCACACCAGCACTAGACCACCAAACTGTGACCATCACCTTTCTAGGGGTCATTTTTCGTTTTGCACATTGCTTTGGTACCGAATCAGGATCTAACCAACTTGCTGAGCGCTTTCGATTGTCAAAAAGAATCCATTTTTCGTCGCACGTAACAATTCGGTTCAAAATTCCTTCATTTCTGTGCCTGTTAAGCAGCGCAAGGCAAGTCTCCACGCGTACGTTGCGCTGGCGATCGTTAAGTTCGTGGGGCGCCCATCTATCAAGCTTTTTTATCTTGCCAATCTGTCGCAAATGGACCAATATTGTTTTGATGCTAACATCAAAAGCTGCTGCCAGCTCAGCTGTAGATTGAGATTCATCAGCTTCCACAATCGCCTTTAATTCATCATTGTTGACCAAAGTTTCCGGACGACCACGAGGTTCATTTTTCAAGTCAAAATTCCCAGAACGGAACCGAGCAAACCAATAACGGGTTGTACGTTCGTTTGTACAGTTCTCTCCGTAAACGTTGTTGATGTTACGTGTCGTTTGTGCCGCGTTGGTGCCACGACGGAACTCATATTCCATAATTACACGAAATTTCAAAGTATCCATTATGAGGAAAAATGTTGAAATGTAATGAAAATACAACGCTAATCAATAAACAAAAGACTAATATTGTAAATAGAATGTCATATTTTTAAAACAAAATTAATTTGAATTTAGAATTCATAGCCAATCAAAACTTTTTTTTGTTTGAAAAAGTCTGTACTGCAATACGGCAATTTCATAGGTAAAGACCTATTATATACACGGTGGCATTTAATTCACTCTTTTCCTTAAATATATTTACTCATACCATGCTATAGAAAATTCGTACTAGGTCCAATTAAATAAATATAGATTTTGTTTTTTATTTATATTACTGTATTTTAGTTATATGGGAGCATTGTATAGCATGGGCTGAATACATACATGAAAGGAAAAGAACGAATTAAATTTCACTTTTATATCTTCCAACCATTTATGATTTACACCAGTATCGCCTGCTTGTAATGAACAAATTAATTTTAATTTATGGGCACAGAATTTGTCCTATTACAAAGTCTATTTTTATAGGAAACATTTTTTGAGAGTGATCTCAATCTCATGTCCCTTATCCTTCACTTTTTACTACCTACTTACGGGTTGGTAGCGTCATCTGTTGAGAGATTCTGGTTGGATATAAATTTTTTTTGCTTATCGGTATAAAATATCTTCTTGTTGGAATTAAGATGATCATAAATTATGAGTAAAACGTTGGAATTAAGATGATTAATTTCATCTTAATTCCAACGTTTTACTCATAAACGGTAGTATAAGGTGTGAGTTTGGCTTTTTTAATGCTCGCACGGGAGTACTTTATAAATGAATTCTACGTATACGTTAGTTCCGTCACAAACTTGGATAACTAGCACAGAAGAAAAAATATTGTGATATCCAGACATGGCGTGGCGTTATTTCACGCAGCGCCATCTAGCCCCAAGCTAAGCAAACCTTGTACTATGGGAACATAGTATAATATTTTGTTTGTAACGCTCTACACCCTAATAAATTCTAAAAACTAATGTTATCATAATATATATATCTTGTTGCATAATTATTTTGATATTTTTCTCCATTTTCACCTTCAGAGACTGTCTTAACGAAAAAGCTTTACATAAATCTACTGGCGATGTGAACTTGATACAGGCTACATACAATAATCACGGTAAGTAATAATATAAAAAACAAAGGACAAAAGTCAGTCCCTGACACTGACGCAATGAAAGATGATGCAATGACCGACAGCTAGTGTTGCCACCTTAATGGTTTTACCACTTTAAGTAGTGGTTTGGGCCTCTTTATTTCGAGTGTAATTAGGTATGTATATTTTTTAAATTGCCTTTTATATACCGTGGTAATTGTAATGAATGTGCTCTAAAACAAAAGGGACATAAAAAATTCAATATGAGGTAGGAATGTTACGTTTTACAACGTGTAAGGCATTAAATAGTTATTAAATTATTACTATAAATATTGATTAAATATAGTATTTCTATAATAAAATTATGCAGAAAAGCATCAGATTCCAAGTAGATATAATATTCATTAAGATCTTTTTTGCCATCAAAATAAATATTGAAAGACATGGCGAAAGAATTTCTTTTAGATTTTATTAGAACGGACGTGTTATGAATGATTGAATTATTATTTATAACGTATTTTCGTGGTTTTTCGATCTCCAATTAGCGGACAGACCTGCAAGAAATTGCTGGCAGCACTGCTAACCACAAACGAGTTTTAGCGGGAAAACGAAAAAGATCGTGTCACCGCATTGTATTATTTTCCAAAACTTGTGTTATTTTCAGTGTTAGTGTATAAAATTGGTGGAATTTTATTCGTTAAGTGCTGGATTACAGGCATGACTGTGGGAAAGTGGTATAATGATGGTGAAACGTTTCTTTTCGTGTTGTTTCCAAAACTCCATAGAAGCTTCTGGTAAAGCTGCCGCCACTTTACTAGGAGTATAACTTGACTAGACTATGACTTGACTTGATGACTTGGACTGTGACTTGACTTGACACATACAACATACATTATGTATAATATAAAATAACTTGAAAAAATTATTACTTGACACTGGCTAAATACACAACAGTGTGAAGCCAAAACAAAAAAAACACTAATGAAATTTGAATTTTGTTTGAAGTCAACCACTGTTCAACGTTCGTAATTTCTGAGGAAAAATATTGTCGATTTTTTGTGATTTTTCATAGAAAATCAATTTAATAACAGTATCTATTGTGATTTGTGAATTGTTTTATATGTAGATATTTAAGATGACGTCCGAAAAAGGATGTAGAAAGGACATAAACCAGAATATTCAAGTGTTTGTGAGGTTAAGGTAAATATGTCTATTAAATTTATTGAAATTGCCTTATACATTATTAATAGAAGCACAATTAGTTATTCCTTTGGCTATTTTGATATAATTAGTCCAAAATATTGCACATTTACTGTAGAAATATTCAGAAACATTCATGCTATTACTTTATGGGTAGACCCACGCACAGGCGTGACTCACAACAATTAAAAACTTTAAATTGCAGCCAATACCTTAATTATGCTCTTATTATCAACCACTATGTTGTTATTCCATTTGCAAATCATATACATAATTATAAAAAATAATAAATAAATTAGGTCATGCTTGTAATGGTGATGATGGAACAGGATTAGTCCTTAAAATTGTTAGATTATTTCGCCGTAAACTAAGAGGCAAAATTATTCTCTTCTCATTAAATTAATAAGATAGCACATCAATGATACATTTTTATTGTGTGTATAGTTAAAATGAATAAATTAATATTTGTGGACATTTCACAAAGCATCATCTAGCCCTAGCAAGCTAAGCTAAGCCTAATTTTATTGTAAAGCTATATTTTTAATCACCAGTGGGATTTCACCTGTCCCTAATAAACTGGGGCATGCTTTTCTTAAGCTACCATGACCTCATGTTCAAATGCAAGCTGGTCAAATTTCATCAAAATCCATTCAACCAATATGTTGTGAAACATTTATAAATAGACAGAGATGCTTTTGAATAATGGAGACTGTGTTATTTTTATTTAAGATATGAAATGTTGCCCCCTCGGGCACAATATTAGTTATAATACTAAATGTACTGACTAATTTACAATGGAGCGAACCTAAAGAGCAGTTTAGTTACCATATTTCCCCAAAACAAATCCATACCATAAAGAAAAGGACTGTTCTTATTAAGTGTTTCTTATTAGGTATTGCGCTGAAGCACTCTCAAGTTCATGCATCAATTGTATCAACCTTCCTACAAAGATAATTTATAAGAAGAATGTAGTTAATATGAGTATATTAACATATACCAAGTTGCCGGATGATATTAAGATACTGCAGGGAAACATATTTAAAAGATGTTGGATGTACGTGCCTATTAGAAGCCTACTCATTAGGGTGCGGAGGACTCAAGTAAATAGTCATTAACTGCAATTATTTATTCATCGGTAGCACAAATTACCCTAACCTAATTACATTCGCGGTTGGCGGTACGGAGACGCCTGAGGAGGGCAGGAGCGGTGCGACTGACGTACGCGATATTTGCTTCGCTTGCAATCCTGCGCCCCCACAGACATCCGCCTCCCCAAAAAAAATTTTTGAAAACATTCTAAATACAAATAAAAAAATTTCAAAACATTCTAATTTCTAAACTATTACATACAGTGCTTAGCACTAAAACATTCTAAATTTTAAACTATTACCTAAAGTACTTAGCATAATCGTACCTTACACACACAATTCACTGATAATACCGAATAACATAAAATTTCTAGCATAACTTATACATAGGTACAATTTACTGATAATAAATCTGAATACTGAGCTGCGTGGGGTTGCACTGGTGGTTGGCAGGCTTTATTGGTCTGGCCCACCACTGATACAGCAACTAGTTCCTTTCTAGCCCACTTTTTTACTCCTCTACTACATCTCTTATATGAGTACTACATCTCTTGTATCAGTCCGCGCTGCGCACCCGCGTTGTATGCACGTAATCCGCTCGCTTACTGTCGCTTCAATCGTCGACTTACTGTACGCGGCACGGAATATACAACATTCCATAATGTATACATGTCCAGTTTGTAGCAGGGATTATTCGGACGGAGTGAAGTGCTCTAAATGTTATTTAACGTACTGTTTTTCATGCGCGCATATTACGGAATCAAACTATCGGAAACTTGGTGCAGCAAGGCAAGCTGCCGTGATGTGCACCAGCTGCAAGATCAGTCAAGCTGCGTCTGTAGCGTCTCCAGTTATGCAGGCCTCCGTACCATCGGCTGCTACCCTAGAGGAATTGCGGAACGGCATCAACGGAATTAATGTGCGGTTGTAGCAACTACCGTCTATTGTACAAGAAATTAAGAATCTTAAGGAGAATTTGCATAATTTCGAGGAAACCTTGTGTATCATAAAGAAGGATGTAGAGGCAAACTCCGTGAGAATAGTAGATGTTGAAAAAAGAGTCCATATACTAGAAAATCAACCCTCCGTTTCCGCAGACTACCCCCAATTAAAAGAAGTAGTCGCTAAGCTATCAAGTGAAGTCGCTGCCAAAGATCAATTGTTAAGAATTAACAATATTGAAATAAAAGGAATTCCACTAAAGAAGAACGAAAATCTTTTCGAAGTTGTGTGCAAAATCGGAGCCCTGATTGGCCAACCTATTGTGAAAACTGACATCAACTTTATTACAAGGGCTCGGTCTTCATCACAGCCTAAGCCCGTCGTGGGGTTCCTCGGGCGATATCATAAAGATAATTTTGTAGCTTCGGCCAGGGCGCACAAGCCAGGTCTGACTGCCGAACATCTGGACTTCTCGGGGAGCTTGGCGAAAATTTATATCAATGATCACCTAACAAAAGAAAATAAACAGCTTCTTACTAGAACCAAAAAGGCAGCCCTGGAGAAGAATCATAGATATGTATATGTTGGCGAGTGGCCGAATATAGGCATTTCTTTTTAAATTTAAATATTTTATTTTTTATCGTATGCCTTTATTTCTCCATATACAGTCCACCGCTCGCTATCAGTATGGGTTCAAAACTGCAAAATCCTGACGAGAAAAAACGACACTTCGCCGATAGTTGCAATCTACAATGACAATGATCTAACAAAAATCAAGTGACTACTTATTATTCCTTCTGTTTTTTTGTCTGTTATATTTACTGATATATTATGTTTCAACTATGTTGCAATACCTAAACCAGCCTGCCAGGTTCACGGTGCGTAACCCATATCAATCTATATTACCCCTGTTAACACAAATTAAAAGTTTACATTTAAATATTATTTTTGTTATATATTCTTTACTATATCATATAGATCGAACACGCTACAAAAATTCTACGGCGCACACGCCACTTCAAGAAAAATATATTTTTGCAATTCTACTACATATTAAAACAATTAACTGCATCCGTAATCCAGTGCAATGGATCTCGAGACGCTCAAACTACAGCGAAGCGCGGTCAAGGGGAAATTGACGCTCATCTACAATTTCGTTCAATACTACGACGCTTCAAGTTCAAAAGAAAGAAACCTACATGAGATTAAAGTTCGAGAAACGGAGCTGAATACAGTGCTATTAAGGTTCGAGGACATACAATTACAGATCGAAAGGTTGGAAATCGATCCAGAGAAACTCGAAACCCACGAAACCGAGAGAACTACATTCGAAACTAAATATTACAACATTAAAGCTAAAATCGACGCCATTTTGTCGGGGCCCATTGATGTAACTCGATCGAATACGACACGTGCAGAACAAAATATGAACTGTACAGTGCAGCATGATGCTTCATTCTTCAAGAAGCCCCAAGTTAAGTTGCTGCCTTTGGAGCTCCCTAAATTTGCCGGTAATATAAAAGAATGGCCAGCATTCAAGAACATTTTTTACGCTTCGGTTGACAGCGCGGACCTCCCAGTGGTTAACAAGCTGCAGTATTTGAAGTCGGCGCTGACGGGTGAAGCTGCTAACCTCGTATCGTCGCTCTTGATCACGGAGGAAAACTACATTAGAGCGCTAGATATCCTAACTAAAAGGTACGAAAACAAAACTATTATTGTAAATTTTCATCTCAAGGCTATAACTAATTTTAATTCAATAACAAGGCATAATTTAGGAGACTTTCTTATCACTTTGCAACAAAGTCTAGATTCACTAAAGTCTATTGACTTGCCTGTAGAAACATGGGATGTTCTCTTAGTGTATCTCATTACACAGAAGTTAGATAATTCATTGCGTGCTGCGTGGGAAATCAATCGCAAAGAAAATTCCATAGCTACTTTGAGTGAACTCTTAGAATTTTTAAACCTACGCAGAACCGCATTTGAGCTATTAAATAGCAACTCTAACGAAAAACAAAATGTAAAGGTGTCCCATGTAGTTTCAAATCCAGCAGTCTGTTCCCTTTGTCAAGGCAATCATTCTCTGCACAAGTGCCCTAATTACCTCGAAATGTCTGTACCTAATCGCATACAATATATAAAAGCTAAATACTTGTGCTACAATTGTTTGCAGCCATACCAGCTTAAACATAAATGTTCGAAATTTAAATGCCTTACATGCCGTGGCAGACATCATACAAGTATACATATGGATAAATCTAAACAACAGGTTAGTTACACTACAGTTTCAAAGGACGGTCAAGTGCTTCCTACTACCTCAATAATCCCTCACACTACACAACTACAAACATATGGATCTCCTACCAATATAGATCACTCTCCCACATGCTCAATTGAAGTGCCTACTACTACAAATTCTTCACAAACTACTGGATCTACTACCAATGTAGGTCAATCTCAACTACTGCATACTCACAATGCCCCACACAATACTTCATCTACCGTACTAGTGTCAAATATTAACACACACCAAATATTGCTTTCCACAACTATAATACAAATTCAAGATGCATCTGGAAAATGGATAAACGCTTGTGCTCTTCTGGATGCAGGAAGTGAAGTCAGCATCATGTCACGCAGACTTGCTTCATTCCTACAGCTTCAAACTACGCTCAACACATGCCTTATTCAAGGTGTAGGCAACAGCCGCAATCTAACACAAGTACATACGCTAGCATTTCTTCACGCCTCAACGGCTACCATACAAGCCTCAACTTTATTGTGATGGACAATATAACAGTGCCACTACCACATACATTCATTCCTACCTACTCCTGGCATATATCAGACAAACAAGTATGCACCCTTGCAGATCCCACATTCTTTGTGCCTGGTGCTATCGACATACTCATAGGTGCTGAACTGTTTTACACAGTGCTTTTATCGGGGCGAATTAAGCTTGGTCCTACTTTACCCTATCTAATTGAAACACACTTTGGATGGGTGGTATCCCGGTCCTTTCACTCCAAGCACAAACACAACTATGACTGCTTCGCAAGGCACTCCGCATGTAAGCATGTTTGTAACCAATACATCCACAGACAATCTACTACAATCTTTCTGGGAGCAAGAAGAATTGCCTCAGAAGAAAAAACTACTTTCACCTGCAGACACATACTGCGAGGAACTCTACCAGTCTACAACTACACGTGACAACACAGGCAGGTACACAGTTAACTTGCCACTACAACAAAACAAACTTCATGAGCTCGGTAATTCTTTCAATATGGCTTATCGCTGCTTACTACAACAAGAATCTAGAATGTTAAAAGATCCTACCCTATACTCACAATACAAAGCATTCATTAATGAGTTTGTAGAGTTAGGTCATGCACATTATGTTGAAAACTTCTCACCTAATGACACAAACACATACTACATGCCTCACTTTCCTATAGTAAAACCAGAAAATGTTTCTACAAAAGTACGAACAGTTTTTCATGCAAGTGCTGCTAGTTCTAGTGGATTATCCCTAAATGACATACTATATGAAGGTCCTAACATATACAATGATATTTTTGAAATTTTACTAAGATTTAGGCTCTATAAATTTGCTTTCTCTTGTGACATTATTAAAATGTTCAGAGGTATTTTTATAAATCCTCAACAACATCTCTACAGAGAATACTCTGGAGAGATTCAAAAACAGAGCCTCTCAAATGTTTAGAATTAAATACTGTGACATATGGCACTAAATGCGCTCCCTATCTTGCATGCCGCACAATGCTAGACTTAGCTGATAGATATGCAGACACACACAAACTAGCTGCTGATTGTATCAGATGTAGTGGCTATATGGATGACTACCTCTGTGGCTCTCATTCTCTTTCGCAGTGTATTCAGCTATGTTCTGAGCTAATCGACCTATTCAGCAAGGCAGGATTCGAACTACATAAGTGGACTACCAATAGTGCTGATATTTATGCCTATGTAATGAATTCTAGTCTCACTCCTACAAAAAACACACAACTACATTCAAACACATACAGCTTTACACCACCAGACTCTGTAAAGACCCTAGGTCTAAAGTGGTTACCAGAGGAAGACACAATGGCAGTGTGTATACCTAAAGTTGATAGTTCTATTCCTAACACTAAAAGGAACATTCTAATGCAAATAGCACAAATTTTTGATCCCACAGGAATATTTTCCATAACTACTATTCTAGCCAAAATATTGATGCAAGACATTTGGAAAGAAAAGATTGAATGGGATTCTCTAATTCCAGACAATTTACAAGTTAGGTGGCTGAAATTTACGGAACAATTACAATGCCTAAAAGATATTACTGTTCCCAGGTACTATTTTTCAGATATCCCCATACAGATAGCGTTACTGGGATATTGTGACGCTTCACCAAAAGCATTTGGAAGCGTTCCGTACCTTAGAGCAACCTATATTAATAAACCACCTAGTTGTATATTAGTTACATCAAAATCTAAAGTTGCGCCTCTTAAAAGACAACAATCTATTCCTCGCTTAGAGTTATGTGGAGCTCTCCTATTAGCTAAACTTACAAACAGATTTTTTCTTGCCACCAAAAATAAAATTAACATTGAGCAAATCTATCTATTTACAGATTCATCTATTGTGCTAAGTTGGATTGAATCACCATACAAACACAAACATGACACATATGTCTCACACTGGCTCATGCAGATCATCGACACCACCAGACAACTGGCATTACATTAACACTAAAGAGAACCCAGCTGACCTGCTCACCCATGGTGTCATGCCTAATGCCTTGTCATCATGTTAACTATGGTGGAATGGCCCGTCATGGTCAACACTACCAGAATCAAGTTGGCCTATTACTAAGACACATCATTCAGTTAATGTTCTAAATCATACAGTAGAAGAATCATCCATCACACACAAAGCAGTTAACATTTGCACAGATACTCAAATGGTTAACTCTCCTTTTTATGAACATTTTTCTAAATGTTCTAGCTTTACAAAATTAATCCGAATATATGCCTATTTATTCAGATTCATACATAATATTAGGTCTTTACCTATGAAATTGCCGTTTTGTTTGAAAAAAGTTAAAGTATTTTTTTTCGAACTTATTTATTTCTTTTATTCAAAGTAATCACCCCTGCAATCAATGCATCTTTGCCAACGCTGTGGCAGTTTATGGATGCCATTCTTGAAAAAATCAGCAGGACGGGAGACAACAAACTCTTCAAAGGCCTTTTGTACTGCCTCTCGGGAATTGAATTTTTTTTCCGCTAAAAAGTTGTCCAAATTTTGGAAAAAGTAATAGTCGGTAGGCGCAAGATCTGGTGAGTATGGCGGATGAGGGAGAGCTTCCAAACCCAACTCATGCAGCTTAGAGACGGTCTGTTGTGCAGTATGGGGTCGCGCGTTGTCGTGAAGTAGCAGTGGAGACGACCGATTGACCAAAGCTGGTTGCAGACGTGCGAGTTTCACCATCATTGTGGTCAGTTCTTCAATGTACACATCTGCAGTAATGCTCTCGCCGTTTTGTAAAAAGCTATGATGAATCACACCAGCACTAGACCACCAAACTGTGACCATCACCTTTCTAGGGGTCATTTTTCGTTTTGCACATTGCTTTGGTACCGAACCAGGATCTAACCAACTTGCTGAGCGCTTTCGATTGTCAAAAAGAATCCATTTTTCGTCGCACGTAACAATTCGGTTCAAAATTCCTTCATTTCTGTGCCTGTTAAGCAGCGCAAGGCAAGTCTCGACGCGTACGTTGCGCTGGCGATCGTTAAGTTCGTGGGGCACCCATCTATCAAGCTTTTTTATCTTGCCAATCTGTCGCAAATGGACCAATATTGTTTTGATGCTAACATCAAAAGCTGCTGCCAGCTCAGCTATAGATTGAGATTCATCAGCTTCCACAATCGCCTTTAATTCATCATTTTTGACCAAAATTTCCGGACGACCACGAGGTTCATTTTTCAAGTCAAAATTCCCAGAACAGAACCGAGCAAACCAATAACGGGTTGTACGTTCGTTTGTACAGTTCTCTCCGTAAACGTCGTTGATGTTACGTGTCGTTTGTGCCGCGTTGGTGCCACGACGGAACTCATATTCCATAATTACACGAAATTTCAAAGTATCCATTATGAGGAAAAATGTTGAAATGTAATGAAAATACAACGCTAATCAATAAACAAAAGACTTATATTGTAAATAGAATGTCATATTTTTAAAACAAAATTAATTTGAATTTAGAATTCATAGCCAATCAAAACTTTTTTTTGTTTGAAAAAGTCGGTACTGCAATACGGCAATTTCATAGGTAAAGACCTATTATAAAAAACAAAATCAAAAGGTCAAGCATCACCTAACAGTTTCAGAGCTCAGAAATGCTCACAATTTCATTATTAGAGAAACACAACAGCACTCATTTTCAAAAGAAATTCATGAAATACAGTCCACACAAACGCAAGCTCACTCTCACACAACTGAGCCCACACAAACACTAGCTCAAATATATGAGCCCAGACAACACTCACAACTTATAGAAGGTCCACCACATTCAGCAAACAATAGGAAACAAAAATTATATACTTACACATCTAGCCCTCTCAAAAAATTAAATCCATTTCTAGATGGAGACAACATATTGAGAGTTGGTGGACGCATACACCAATCTGACATTCCATTCACACAAGCACATGCAGTCATACTACCTGCTAAAGATCACATTACAAGTCTCATAGTACAGCATTTTCATCTCAAACTACTGCATTCTGGCATACAAAATACACTATACAACATACGACTAACATACTGGCCTATTAATGGTAGAAGAGAGGTGAAGAAATGCATTTACTCTTGTGTCAGATGTACTAGATATAGAGGCAAGGTCTGCAGACAGCAAATGTCTGATCTTCCTGCACCCAGAGTTACATTAACTCGTGCATTCACTCATACAGGAATTGATTTCAGCGGAGCTATAGCTATAAGAAGCTCCATGACTAGAAACTGCAAATATTCTAAAGGCTACATATGTCTATTTGTATGCTTGTCTACACATGCTATACATCTAGAATTAGTTACAGATATGTCTACTCAGTCTTTTATATGTGCTCTAAAAAGGTTTATCTCTAGAAGAGCTATACCTACTTGTTTGTATACAGATAATGCTACTAATTTTAAAGGCTCAAAGTCAGAACTACATGAGCTACATAAAATGTTTAAAAATGAAACAACCTATAGTCAAATTATAGATTTTTGTAATTCCAACTATATTGAACATAAGTTTACAGTGCCATTAGCAACTCATATGGGCGGAATTTATGAAGCTGGTATAAAATCTGTATAATCGCTACTTAAAAAACATTTATTTAGTACTAAGCTAACATATGAATTTTTGTACACCATACTGGTTCAGATTGAAGGAATACTTAATTCCCGGCCATTGTATCCAATAACTGACCTACCCAACGATATTACATGTCTAACACCTGCTCATTTTCTTGTAGGTACAATGATAACTGATTTGCCTGAACCTAATGTCCTAAACCTAAATGAAAATAGGCTGAATGTTTACCAGAGAATAATACAAATAAAACAAAAGTTCTGGAAACAATTTTATTTTAGTTACTAATTTGTCCAGATATTCATTGAAACACATTTTGATAATGACTTGTGTATTAGGCTAGGTAGCCATTACAAACAGTTCAGTAATATTCTAACCATCCGCCCATACCCACTTAATCCACCTTATTACTATAACAAAGTAGAGAAGTACCCTCTAAACCTCTTATCATTCACCATACTCACAAGTTATATATATGACATACCTCCCCCTTAAGTATGATAAAAGCTCTATAATCATTATAACATTGAAATAAACTAAAGTAACAACACATAGCCTCAATATAAATAGAGATTGTCCTTTGGTCGTTGATATGGAGTTTTGGAATGTAAACCCGTCTTATGTTTTATTTTTCCTGGTGCAGATGAGGGCATGTCTGTTGGTGGTATCCCTAACATATCGGCCCATTTGTCGGCATCTGGAATCTCTATTATTATATCAGACTCTTGACTGTCTGATACATCCCTCTCACCATGTCTATGTCTACTATCTGGCTGTATTAACTGTTCTGTGACTGTATCTTCCGCTTCTCTCTCTCCCTCCTCTGGCCTGGATTCAGCAGATCTCTTTTTTATGATTTGATCAATGTGACGATGAATCATATTGCCATCTTCTGTGCGAATCTTGTAGCTTGATGGACCGTTTTTGTCACATACTTGGCCAGGTAACCATCTAGGACCGACCATACTATAATTTCGATACATGACATTCTGGTCCATGTTAGTTTCTCTCGTTTTTTTGTCATTATTATTGTTAATCTGTTTCTCCGTTCTTTTATGTTGCAGGTTATCCGGGTGGATAGTATCTAGCAATGTCCGTAATCGTCTGTTCATCAGCAATTCTCCAGGTGTTTTATTTGTAGTAGTGCATGGTGTTACCCGAAGTCCCAGTAGCAGATTTGGGATTCTAACATCCCACGCCAGGTCGTCCATTTTTCGCAGTTTGTCCTTTACAGTCTGCACGATTCGTTCCGCCAACCCGTTTGTAGCAGGGTGATATGGCGCCGTGGTTACATGTCGTATGTTATTAGCAGTAAAGAACTGCTTCGTCTCGCTAGATACAAAGCATGTACCATTGTCAGATACTACCACGTCACAGAGCCCATGTGTAGCAAACACCATCCTTAAGCAAACACCATCCTCACTGTCGCACTCGCTAGCGCGCGAGTCGCACGCGTCTGCATGGCTACTGTGCGCTCCCCTCCCCCGCTCGTAAATTCGCGTACAACAAATAACGACGTGTTTTTACAATGTGGACAATGTAAGGTGATTGTGAACGAAATGCTAACCTTTATTAGCAATAAAGTTGACACACTCCCTGAGACCGGGATTACGCAGATATGTCTGAGTGCATATAATTACGAGGAGATAGAAAATGCGAGAACAATCGCGCATAAGTTACTAGCACCGTCGAAAAAAATCATGAGACGAAAAGAGGGAGCTGAGCAAAAAAGCATTCAAGATATAATAAAATTAATCAAAGAATTTGACCCAGACTGTCTACCTACATTTGTAGCAAAAAATCTGAATAAAATACCTCCGGTTTCGTTTGATTATATTGATATAACAACATTCTTAAAAGAAATGACTGTACTTAAAAATGACGTAGCTTGTATCAAAGCTAAACCATGCATGGATGCGCTGACTTCGGACTTAGACTTAAAAAGAGAAATAGATGACGTAAAAGAAATGATTAAGGAGCTGCGAGAGGTTCGTTCTACCAGCAATAGACAAAATAAAGACCTACTTCTCAAGCCTTATCATGTTGATAAGGATAAGAGAAATACAACCGTTTTTGATGGCACAATTAATTCTATGGCGAGTATGAATGAGCCTCGGAGTAACGTAAACAATCGAGAAGGACCGCCGCCGGGCGCGCGAACGGTAGCACACCCGCGCCCGCGCCCTTGCGCTCTAAGCGCAGAGCAGGCGCCCGCGCTCCCCAGCCCCACCCGGCAGCGCGACCGGGTGGATGACGTTGCGTTTGTGCCTACGTATCGAGATATGTTAGGTGTAACTAGGAATGATACACATAAGATTGACGAGGAGGGTTTTACAACTGTCTTTCGGAAGAAGCCCACAACATACAGATATAGGAATGCGCGTGGGACCTTGCAAAATTCTACCAAATTGCAAGTCGCCGAGTCTTATGCGTTTGTTTATCTGTCTCGTACCCAAAAAACGTAACTGAAGAGAACATTAAGGATCATGTAAAAGAAATGAATGAGCAATGTCTGGCAGTAGAAAAACTACAACAGAATCGTGAGACGAATTTTAATTCATTCAAAATCCAAGTTTTGGCTTCAAAGCTAAATACGTTCCTGAAAAAATATTTCTGGCCGGAGGGTCTTGTGTTCAGGCGTTATCGGCAACAGCGTTCTTCAGGGAATGAGACAGTTGGATCCAAACAAACATAATGGATATAAGACCCAAAAATAAAAATGAACTTCGTTTCGTTTCCTTTAACTGTTACGGAATAAAGGACTGCATATTCAAGGAATTTGTAGGAGCGCCGACGTGGTCTGCCTCCAGGAGCACTGGCTGATGCAACAGGAGCTTGGTCTAATCAACAACATAGACAATGAATTTAACTGCTGCACTAAATCATCCATGGATGACTCGGTAATAAGGCGGGGTAGGTCGTTTGGCGGGACGGCGCTGATGTACCGGGCCAATGTATTCACAGAAGCTGAAGTCGTTCCCTGTAATAGTGACCGAGTCATATCCGTGCGTTTAGCTCAGGGCGATCGTAGCCTACTAGTGTTCTGCGTATACATGCCTACTTGCGATAAGGATAACCTACCAGAATTTACGCACTGTCTTGCGCTTATTAGTGCTGTAATAGAGAATGTAGATACGGAGTGCGTTCTTGTACTTGGCGATTTTAACGCGCACCCAGATAGTCTTTTTGGCAAGGAACTCGTTGATTATTGTAATGAACAGTCATTAATATGCTTGGATCTCGACAGGCTCGACGCGAATACATTCACATACGTAAGCGGTGCGAACGGCGCGTGTCGCTGGCTCGACCACTGTCTTGTAACTGAGGCAGCGGCCGGGCTTGTGACGGGCGTGTGCGTTGATTATGTAACAACGACGTCTGATCACTTCCCGATAGTAATTAACTGTAATTTTGACTTTGTTGTCCCTAAGACATATTGTAAGACTGGTGACGGCTGTGTACAAAACAGTCAAAAACATGTATGGGGTAATAGGGAAAATGACCAAATATTATTATATACAGAATTATGCGAGAAAAATTTCGATGAGATGACAAATAGATCTGATACTATATTTAATAATATTGAATGTATGGATAAGCATATTTTTTGTGAGTGTACAGATCATTACGAGCGTATTGATAAATTTTATTCTGAGATTATAGGAAAGTTGCAGTCAGCTGCAGCTGATAGTTCAAATTTTAAGTCTAAGAGAAGGCGTGATAAAGTAATTGGGTGGAATTTTCACGTGAGGAGCTCGCACGCGAAGGCTAGGGATATGTTTTCTGTGTGGGTTCTGTACGGCAGGCCGCGCGCGGGATATCACTACGAGAACATGACTGCATCACGCAGAGAATTTAAAGCCGCACTTAAGTATGTACTAAAAAACCAGGAGAAGATCAAGATGGATATGCTGGCTCGACACCACGCAAATCGTAATTTTACCGAATTTTGGAAGGAAACGAAAAAATTAGACCATAAAAGTAGTTTACCGGTTAGTGTACAGGGTGAAAAGATGAAGAAAAATATAGCCAATGTATTTAGAAATCAATTTAACGTAGATAATGGGCAGGTCAAATTACCTAGTGCTAGGGGTCGTCGAGGCTCGGTGCCCCACCACGTACCAGTAACGCCGAAACAAATCGAAGTCATCTTAAGAAACATGAAGCGTGGTAAGTCACCGGGTCACGACGGCCTCAGCATAGAACATTTATTATTTGCGGGTCAGCATATCTGCCATGTACTAGCGCGGCTCTTCAATCTCTGTCTGAGGCACTGCTACCTACCGCTAGAACTCATTCTTACAATAGTAGTACCAATACCAAAAAACAAAACCGGTGATATCTCGAGTGCGGCTAACTACAGGCCCATTTCGCTGGCCACGATTGTGGCTAAGGTGCTTGATAGAGTTGTCCATACGCATACTAACGCCATGAGTGTAGACGACGGACAGTTTGGCTTTCGTCCGCATGTTTCTACTGACATGGCAATATTTTCGCTGAAACAAGTTGTCAAATTCTACACAGAACACGACACTACAGTCTATGCGTGTTTTCTGGACTTAAGTCGTGCATTTGATACAATTAACCACGACAAGCTGTGGCACAAAATGTACGAGGCAGGTGTTTTGCCGGAGGTTGTTGACCTGCTGGCATACTGGTATGATCACCAGGTTAACAGCATCAGGTGGGACTCCGAGCTGTCTGATGATTACCGGCTGTCATGTGGCGTGAGACAGGGTGGGCTCACCTCTCCCGACCTGTTCAACCTCTATGTGAACGACCTGATCGTGGAGCTGAGCAGCACTCCAGTCGGGCTCAGGTTGGATGGCAGATATGTCAACAACCTGAGCTACGCTGATGATATGGTGCTGATCAGCCCCTCGATTAAAGGTTTACGAAAGCTCATCGGTATTTGTGAACGTTACGCGAATAGTCATGAGCTAGTTTACAACACCAAAAAAACGGAAATGATGGTCTTCAGGTCGGGGAAGGGACCCCAAAATGTGCCGGCAGTATATCTGAATGGACAACCGGTAACCATTGTGACAAGCTTTAAGTACCTTGGCCATATCGTGACATCCAGCTTATCAGACGACGAGGACATAGAAAGACAGAGAAGATCACTTTGCGTAGTTGGCAACATGGTTGCAAGAAAATTTTTTAGGGCGGCGCCTGACGTGAAAGTTACTTTGTTTCGATCTTTCTGCCAATCGTTCTACACGTGTCAACTCTGGACCAAATACACCCAGAAGGCGCATAGCGCGTTACGAGTGGCCTACAATAACATTTTCAGGCACCTGATGGGCCTGAAATGGTATTGTAGTGCTTCTGAGATGTACACGGAAGCGCGAGTAGACTCATTCAACGCGATACAGCGCAAACGAATAGCGTCGTTTATGTCCAGAGTCGACACGTGTAAAAATACTATTATAAAAAGTTTGGCAGAAAGACTGCACCTGACTGCAACATATCGACGCTGGGTGGCTATTGCTACCTAGCTATTTTTAATTTTTATTTTATTTTATTTAGTTGTTTTTATTTCTATGTCTACACTACATACATATTTAATGACTTTCTTTATTGTATTGTAATTTTTAGGCGTACTATGGATCTCGTGTCTGCAATAAAGAATTATTATTATTATTATTATTATATTAAGATTTTAATAACAGTGGCCGATGTTGTATTGTTAACCATGAATATTTCAGGCCAGCGCGAGTATGCATCAACTATGATCAAAAAATATTTATTGTGTATTGGTCCCGCAAAATCTACATGGATTCGGGACCAGGGCCTTGTTGGTGTGATCCATTCATGTGTGGTTCTTGGTGGCATATGTCGATGTTCAAGACATTTAGTACACGTGGTCACTAGTGCTCCAATCTCTTCATTGAGGTGCGGCCACCAAACATAGCTTCTAGCTAACGCCTTCGTTTGTACTATTCCTGAATGTGTTCTGTGCAACATCCTCAACACCCCCTGGCGAAGAACATTAGGTACGACCACTCGACAACCCAACAGTAGACAGTCATTTTGTAGCGAAAGCTCTAAACGGTTTAGCCAAAATGGTCGTAAGTCCTCATCTGTCACTCTAGCGGGCCAACCGCGTTGTACGTAGTAAATGACCCGTGATAATATCTTGTCACGTTTTGTTTCAGCCGCTATGTGTTTAACATCATAGGGAAAGTCCTCCGGAGTTTCAGCCATTAACAAAATTTCACTAAGCTGTTGTTCAGGCTCTTCTGGGACTGGCTGTGGCCAGCGACTTAGACTATCTGCAGAGCCGATCAGCGCTCCCGGTTTGTACACTATATCATAGCTGTGTGATGTCAAAGCGATGGCGATTCTAGTTAAGCGCGGTGACAGCATATTGGGCACAGGTTTTTTTGGATCCAATATGCCATGTAATGGTTTGTGATCTGTCACTATGCGGAAGTGTCTTCCCATCAGGTAATTATGGAACTTATTACTACTTATGGAACTGTGATACCAAACATAATTGATGTAGCTTCCTTGTCTAGTTGAGAGTAGCGTCTTTCATGTGAATGAAGAGTTCTTGATGCCATGTCTATTGGACGTTTATGTCCATCTTCGATTTCATGAGATAGTACCGCACCGACACCGTATTCTGAACTATCACATGTTAATACAAGCGGTTTCAGTAAGTCGTAGTGTACCAAGGTTAGGTCAAAAGTAATGAGACTTTTCGCGGTATCGAATGCGTTCTGTTCTCTTGCTGTCCACTTCCATGTCTGTGAGGTCTCCAACAGCCTGTGAAGTGGCTCTAGTATTGTCGCTTTGTGTGATACGAATCGTTCATAAAAGTTGTATAGGCCGAGAAATGCTTGTAGTTCTCGCTTGTTTTTGGGCTCAGGAGTGTTAATTATCGCTTCTACCTTACTTGGTGCAGCATGTATGCCCGCCGCATCAATGATAAAACCGAGAAACTCTACTCGCTCTTTATCGAATCTGCATTTAGTCTTATTAAGGCGAAGACCAGCTCGACCAATGCGTCCCAGTACTACGTCTAGCCTTTCCAGCATCTCCTGCCTCGTGCGACCGCTCACGATAATATCGTCGATCAGGACAGCTACGCCCGGAATGCCAGCTAGCAACGATGTCATTAAGCGCTGGAAAATTCCCGGACATGCTTTTACTCCAAACGCCAGTCGATGTACAGTATATAAACCTTTGCAAGTGTTCAAAGTTAGCAACTTTGCTGTGTCATCGTTGACAATCACTTGCGTATAGGCGCGGTCCAGGTCTAAAGTTGAAAAAAATTTACTTCCTGCGACGGTAGCGAAGACTTCATTTGCCGTCGGCATCGGATATGTATCCGATTCGGTCGCTTCATTTACTGTGCTGCGGTAATCCCCACACAGTCTTATTTCGCCTGACTTTTTAGGTATTGCTACCACAGGTGTAGCCCACTCCGAGTAGGAAGTCGGTCGTAGTACTCCTTCACGACTTAACCTGTCGATTTCTTCTTCAACTTTATCCTTTATAGCGTACGGCACCGGCCGGGCCTTCAGAAATTTTGGCGTCGCCCCTGGTTTTAAGTGTATCGCCACGGGCTCTCCACGGTAAGTACCGAGTCCTTCTTCAAAAACGTTCTTGTGTTTAGTCATCAGTCTAACCCGTCTAGGCGTGATCAACGCAATCAAAGTTTCGAACACTCGTGATCCACATACTGTGAAGAAATTAGCTCGTTTAGCGCTATCTAACGCCACGCCATTCGCCTCGAAGCAAAATTTTAATCGATCAAGATAAATGTCCCAATTGTCCGTTTGTGGGTTAAACTCAACAAATTTCACTGCCTTGTAGTCCATTTTTAACACTTTTCACCATACGTCGCCACTAATATGTCCAGATATTAATTGAAACACATTTTGATAATGACTTGTGTATTAGGCTAGGTAGCCATTACAAACAGTTCAGTAATATTCTAACCATCCGCCCATACCCACTTAATCCACCTTATTACTATAACAAAGTAGAGAAGTACCCTCTAAACCTCTTATCATTCACCATACTCACAAGTTATATATATGACAGTTACCTATCAGAATTACAAACTAGAAACAAGTGGCTGCAAGAACATAAAAATTTAAATATTGGAGATTTAGTAATTATAAAAGACGAAGCTACACCACCCACTTTTTGGCCGCTAGGCAGATTTATTTCTACAAATTATAATAATTCAGATGGCTTAATCAGATCAGTTGTAATTTGTACATCTAAAGGTGAATATACTAGACCCATTCACAAGCTAATTCTGCTACCTAAAAAAGACCTGTAATGTAATTACTGTAAATACCTACTTACTTTCTACTTATGCTCATGTTATGTTAATAATATGATCCATAATATCACGCTTTGCTAAGCACCTATATTTGTTTACCTATATTTTTGTTACGTTTGACTGAATTTGCTATGCTACTATGCTTAGTTTAGATTTATGTCTACTTAACTACTTAAGTTATCTACTTATTATTACCACCTAAGTTATTACCTAAGTTACTTTATAAGCTTCCCGATTCTATTGTATTACATGCTAATAAAATGTCACCTACCTAAGTAAAATTAGATATGTACCTTTGCAAATTCATTAAAATAATGATATTAATTATTGATACCTACTTAATCCTAACAAATGGTACCTACCATTCTTAATATTGTAAACTTTAATATGTACTTAAAGTAAATTTCTAGAATTAATGTATTATATGGTCAAGTACCTACCGTAATTGTAATAAGCTTAAATACTTACCATTATTTGATGATGTTCTTGGCGGTTGATAATCTATTAAATGTAATGTTCTAACTACTTAAAAATAAACAAAATGTAAAATTATAATTATAAAATCTTTATTAACTACAACATAAACAGTTTATACTACAATATTGTAAAACCTTTTTGCTTACAAAAGGGGGCCAGAATGTTTAGTATTCATAACTACCTACTAAATTATCTGTCTCACTCTAGCGACATATCGCTAGCTCTCTTCCGTCCAAGTCTCCCAGCAGACAAGTTGTGCTCATTCAAATGTAATTAAATTAATTATAAAACGTGTGTAAATTGTGCAAAACAGTGATTGAATAAACAGCAGTGAAGTTAAAAACTCTTTTTCTTTAGATAAGGATACCTGAGTAGGGAAAATCCTTAACACATAAACTTGATCTTAATGTATCCAAATGTAACTGCATCACTTTTACTAGATCCCGTAACGCTTTACAATTTGATTACAAGCTGAACCAACAATCACTATAGCGTACCGACTACGTTAGAGACCTGGGTGTAATCCTGGATTCGAAGCTTCTTTTAGATAAACACGTTGAGAGTATAACATCTAAAGCAACTAAAACCCTAGGCTTTATCTTTCGGAACACCAGACTTCAAAACTGTCAAGTCTCTAAAAATCTTGTATTGTTCTCTGGTGAGAAGTCAATTAGAGTATGCATCCCAAGTGTGGAACCCTCGTTACGAGTGTTATATTGACAAAATAGAGAAAATTCAAAGAAAATTTTTGCGTTTTGTTAATTTCAGACACAGGTTAAAATTACCAGACTATGACGTAAGTTATAAGCACCACCATCTGCTTCCCTTGTCTCTGCGCCGCGAGGCGACCGATCTGACGTTCCTTCATAATCTAGTTCTGAACAAAACGGAGTGTTGCGATCTTCTTTCGAAGATCAAACTCCAGGTCCTACTCGTTCTGTCTCCAGACGGAACTATCTTATGCTTCATGTGGATTCATGTTTGACTAATTATAGACAGAATTCTTTCTTTATTCGTGTATGTAGAAACTTTAATTCCAAAATTCCAACTATTCTAAGAATGTTGATTTATTTACAGCGAAATCAAATTTCTTCAAAAATTATGTAACATCTACTTTTTTTGATGATTTATAGGTTTACTCTTTGCTCAGGTTCTATAGATTGATATGGATTTGCCTTTTCTTTTTTTTCCCCTTTAGGCCTAGTAAAACGGTAGGCAATTCATCCTCCCATGAAGTATTTTCTGTTAGCCTACACTTTAACGCGACCTTCATTGAACGATGCCATCTCTCTATCATACCGTTGCTACTTGGGTGGTATGGAGTTGTCCTTATCTTATTTGTACCTAACATTTTCATTAAGCTGTTGAAGAGATCACTTTCAAATTGTCTCCCTTGATCACTCGTTATTGATTTGGGACAACCAAACCTGCAAATCCAATTCTCATAAAAAACCTTAGCCACCGTGTCGGCTGTTATGTCTGCAACGGGAATCGCTTCCGGCCAACGTGTGAAACGGTCTATCATGGTGACGCAATAACGATTCCCTTCACGTGAACTAGGAAGAGGGCCTACTATATCAATATTGACATGCTCCAGGGGACCACATGGTGGAAAACTTTCCAAATCGGAAACTGTGTGCCTAGTGACTTTGACTTTCTGACAGCAAATGCAAGCTTTCACTCATCTGGATGGCTAATATCATGTATAGAATCAAAAGCTTTTTTTCTGTATGTTTCTGGTATGTAAGGTCTCTGGCATTGATCGTTGAAGTTTCGCAGTAAATTACTTTATTACACCCGGGCAATAACGTTTGCTTAAACTGTAACCTTTTACCGTACCTACCGCTACGCAGTGATGTAATTTGAGTATCGTTTTCCTGTGCTCGGGCTACTTCTTCGAAATCGATGTATGTGGGGCACTCTATTGCCTCAACTCGTGATAGCGCGTCAGCAACTGCGTTTTTAGCACCGTCAACATATTGTATATCGCTCGTATATTCGCTAATATACAACAAATATCTTGTTCTCCTTGGTGTTTCTTTATCTGTAACTATCTTCGAAAATGCGTATGTCAATGGTTTGTGGTCAGTAAAGATGGAAAGCTCTCGACCTTCAACCATGTTACGGAAATGAACTATGGCCATATATATAGCTAATAATTCTCGATCATACGTGCTATACTTCTTTTGAGCTTCAGATAATCTCTTAGAAAAATATCCTAGAGGTTTCCACTGGCCTTTTAACTTTTGCTGTAGGACAGCACCTACACAGGCACCAGACGCGTCTGCCATGATGGAAACAGGGGCGTCAGCAACGGGACGCGACAACGTAACGGCGTTTTGTAGACTGACCTTACATTGTTCGAATGCTGCCTCTGCCTTTGGACTCCACTCGATCTTGGTCTTATCTTTCCTCTTGGAGCTGTGTAAAAAATTTGTTCAGCTCAGCTTGATGGTCCGCTGCACTCGCTACATGAGATCTATAAAAAATTATCATACCAAGAAATCTCCTTAGCTGCTCAACGGTTTCCGGTTTAGGGTACTCGCTGATAGCCTTGACCTTGTCTTCTAGTGGTCGAATGCCTTCCTATGTCACCCTGTAACCCAGAAAATCAATTTCAGATTGACCGAATAAACATTTGCTCAAATTTATGGTGACTCCTACTTGATCGAAACGTTTGAAAAGTTCATTGATGTGTTTTCTACTGATATTATCGGAATAAGCTGCGATGATGACGTCATCTATGTAGCAAAATAAATAAGACTCCTCCCCATTTTCCTCGTCCTGCATATACTCTAAGTCCTTTAATACCGTATTATTCATGAATCTTTGAAATGTCTGGGCAGCATTTCTAAGGCCAAACGTCATCCTGGGGAATTGGAATAACCCCCATGGAACAATTATGGCTGTTTTCTCTACGTGCTCTGGAAAAACAGGGATTAAATGGTACGCCCTATTAATATCTATACGTGAGAATTTCTTCTTACCTGCTAAGCCGTATGTGAAGTCTTGTAAGCGTGGCACTGGATATCTGTCTGGTTTCGTGACTGCATTTAACTGCCGGAAATCCCCACATGGCCGCAATGATCCGTCCTTCGGCACGACGTGAAGTGGGCTAGACCAGGCGCTCTTCGATGGCTCGCATATACCTACATCCTGCATGAAACTGAATTCTTCTTTCACCTTTTTGTACCTGTCAGGGTGTTAGCGCCGCATATGTTTCTCATTATAATTATATTGATATGGTATCATTAGCTTGATGAGTATTGCTTCCCTTTCACTCCCTCCAAATTCGCCAACCACGCGCGACACCTAGCGGATGCGCTCGGTGTCTGTTGTCACCCTTCAACCGTCGCAAGGGAAGCATCTACGCGCACAATATTATGCGCACGCGCCCCGTTTTGAAGTGATATACCGCAGTGCTACTTGTACGTGTTAAAATTACCTATAAAACAATTGATCAGTGTTGGTGCACCAAAATATAGACAAATCTGGACAGTGGTTAGCAATCGGACGCCATTGACGAACGGCCAGTGGTATTGGACAATCCAGGACGCTCTGGACCTTCCAGGAGTATGTGGAGTGAAGGTGCGTGGAATTCCTCTATCCTAGTCCTAAGCATTTGCTCGTCATAGTTGTGATACCATTTGTTGTAACCAGTCGCCTAACGATACAAAATACAGTCCACTCTCTTATATGGTATCCTTGGTATCCCAAACATAATTTGGGCCATATCATGTTTGGTCCTTCTCGCAGGATTCAATCAATTTTGATCCAGCATAATTGGATTCAATTGATTTTTGTCCATGTTTGTCATATTTTTATTCCACCATTTTGTTGCAATTTCTTCGTAACACAACGTGGTCAGTACGATAGTACGCTATTGTGTACCTTACACTTATCAACATAAAGCCGTTGATGCTTTCGTTGACCCTCACCGAACTTCAACGCATCCCCGCGCCGCGCCCATATAAGTGTTTGCCTTTAGAGATTTATAAATCGTATATACATTCGCGCCCTTCAGGCATATACATTTATATGTTTTATTATTAGGTATTTATTTAACACGTACTCATAACATAACATAACATAAATTAAACCGCGCCTACTTAATATTACGCAGTATTCACTCGAAGTCTGAGGGTAGCATCAATTTGTTTACGCATTAATATACCCGCACGGTCGAGATAATTGTTCACTCGCCGTAATAAAATAAAATAACCGCTCAACTTGATGCTATCGTGTATGTGTATTGTGTAATGCTGTATTGATAATCCTGTATTTATTATTCCGCATATTTACGTATTGTTTTCTGTTGTTTTGTTTGTTTTTCCGCGATAATTAATTTCGATCATGTCTCACGAAGATAAAGATAAGGCAGCTTCTCTGTGTAGTCCGCGCTTAGCCGTTCTAGAAGCAAAACGAAATGCTCTTTATGAACGTATTAATGTTGTTTACAATCAGGCTAAATCAGCTGATAGTTCAAATGTATGCCTCGAATTATTTCTGAATTCTTGTGTAACTGTAGATGATATAAGAACGAGTTTTCACAAGGTCCTTGACGAATACAATGAATTGCTCATTGTAAGTGATCCTAAAGCCACTCTTTCTTATCAGTGTTATGCCTCCTTCGAGGACCTGTACTGTTACATCAAGAAGGCTAAGTCGATGCTTACTAAACCCGCGCCCGCGTCTGAGCCTCCGCCAAGTTCGGCAGCGCACAGAATTTTGCCGCGGCTACCGCCGATTGAGCTCATGTCTTTTGATAATAATATGTGTAACTGGCCGTTATTCTACGCTAGCTTTAACGCCACAGTGCACAACAACCCCTCGTTGACAAACGCAGATAAACTTTATTATTTGATAGGTAAACTATCGCCCGCCGCTCAGAGTACGTTCTCGGGCATTGTACCATCTCCAGAAAATTATGAGGTGATTTATCAGACACTTATTGATAAATATCAAGACGTCAAGCTGTTAGGTACTAATTATTTAGAACAAGCGCTGAACCTAAAATTAAATGGTTCTCCGTCTGCAGCTTATTTCCAATTGTTTATTGATAAGTTCGTAGTCGCAGTTAACTCACTAAAAGCATTAAAAATTGATAATCTGTTGGATTTTGTATTACTGCACATAGCTATGCAAAAGTTTGATACGGAAACTATACGTGCATTTCAAATGTACTCCCGTGATAAGAAAGTAAACACGCTCGACGACTTTATAGAATTTATTAAAAGTCAAAGTCGAATCTACGGGAGCACTGCGCCTGCAGCTGCTGACAGTAATTATACCGCGGAGTCTAGTTCGAAACCCCGCGCTAAGAATTATAATAATAACGCCCCGCCAAATCCACAGTCATATGTAACATGCTCGTCTTCTGATAAATGCTCCCTATGTAATTACGCCGTTCATGATCATTATTATAAATGTACCGCATTTGATAAACTATCGCCTATTGAGCGATTTAAGTTTATTAAAAATAATACCGCATGTGTAAATTGCCTAAGTCGTACTCACAAAGCTGTTAATTGTACTTCTAAATTGAAATGCCGCACTTGTAGTCAGCGACACCATTCGATGCTACATTTTGATAATAAGCCGCGCCCGCGATTCGAACCCGCTACTCCGAAGGCTGTGGCGCGTACGAGCGCTACGCCACGGGCGCCCGTCCCCGCCGCCACGCACGCGCCTGCCCCGTGTCAAGCGCCTGCGCTGATAACGCAACGCAGTGATTTATCGCTATGCACGACATCCATTGCCGCTTCAACTCGTCCGCGTAATAATTTACCCATTGATATGAAGCAACGGTTAGATAACTGTTCTACTATATTGCTCGCTACAGCTCAAGTGGTAGTGTACGATGTTTATAACCGGCCGCTAATAATTCGTTGTTTGTTGGATAGTGCATCGCAGAGTAATTTCATAACTTACGAATGTTGTGAGCGCATTGGGTTAATAAATAATATAAAGCCGTCACATACGGTAGTTAGGGGTATTGGGGGTTCCGTAAAACAGGTTAAGGGTTCAGTTAACTTTAAAATACACTCGAGATTTAATACGAATATTAATTTCGATCTTACGTCGCTCGTGATCGATCGTATAAGCGACACGCTGCCGTCCGTGCCCGTCGATGCGGGTGCGTTCGCGCATCTCGAGTCACTTCCGCTCGCTGATAAGGATTACGCAATTCCAGGACCGGTCGACTGCCTAGTCGGGGCGTCAACTTTCGCGCATTTAATGCTACCTGGAGTAGTCCATAGTCAATATTCTAATGTACCGCCTGCGATTCAAACTGTTTTGGGTTTTGTGATTATGGGCTCCGCGCCTACGTCACAAGTCGTTCACAGTAATGTCTCAACTTGTTGTTCCGTTGTTCATGAACCTATGGACACGCTCTTCAAACGCTTTTGGGAGCTTGAAGAGATAACCACCGCGCCGCCCGCTCAATGTCCCGATGATATTGAGTGTGAAGAATTGTTCCGCGCTACCACCGTTCGCGATGACAGTGGTAGGTATGTCGTCGCCTTACCGTTTCGTGATGACGCATGTTTGTTAGGCGATTCTTATGCCGTCGCGCTTAGACGCCTCAAGTGTTTAGAGCGTAAGTTAGATGCTTCGCTCAAAATCCGCGCCGCGTATAATGATGTTATACGCGATTATATAAATAAAGGCTACCTAAGTCCTATCGATATAAATAATGATGACGTCACTCGACCTTCATATACAATCCCGCATCATGGAGTAGTGAGGGAAGGTAAAACTTCTACTCGTCTTCGCTGCGTACTAGATGCGAGTTGTAAAACTATGCCGTCTGGTCCCAGCCTAAATGAACTTCTCCATTCAGGTTCTAACTTACAAGGCGACTTGTTTAGCATCCTGATAAATTTCCGCTTATTTGAGGTAACACTTTCCGCCGACTGCCGTCAAATGTTCCTTCAAATAGTAGTACGCGAACCTGACCGCAGGTTTCAACGGATTTTATACCGATTTAGTACTGATGATCCAGTTGCTGTTTATCAGTTTAACCGCGTCTGTTTTGGACTGAAGTCCAGTCCTTTTCACGCATTACGAGTTGTGTGTCAACTGACAGATAACATTCCCGCGAGTCAATTCTTTCATGTCTCTGGCTCTAATAATCCCGCGGACTGCTTGTCACGTGGTCTCACCCCGGACAAGTTAGTTCACCATCCGTTATGGTATACTGGACCTTCCTGGATCACTCGCGATCCAAGTGAATGGCCTATAGTTAAAATAGATAATACTGATTACGCAAATGTACCTGAACAGCGGACTCAGGTGCATGTTCTCACGACTAGTCCTGAGGAGTCCCCGCTTTACGCGCTCGCGCTGCGACACTCGTCGTATTCTAAATTGTTACGCGCCATTGTTTACGTTTACCGCTTTATGAAAAAATTACCTCGTGGTAATTTTGTATCCGCTGCAGATTTAGATTTTGCAGAAATTGAATTAATTCGCACGTTGCTAAATATTCATTTCTCGCACGATAAATCTAATCTTTTAAAAAATGAACCTTGTTCCCCCGCTTTAAATAAATTGCGTCCGTTTATTGACAATAATGGTCTTATACGTGTTGGAGGTCGCTTGTCGAATTCCGCCGAGGAATATTCGTATAAGCATCCATGCCTTCTGCCGCGTCATGACCAAGTAGTTGACTTGATAGTTGACTACTATCACCGCAAGCACCTACATGCTGGACCAGAGCTTCTGATGTCTCTATTAAGACAAAGATTTTGGATCCTAGCTGCAAGGCGCATTATACGTAACCGCATTCATAAATGTAACGTTTGTTTCCGATCGAAACCTACTCCGTTATTCCCGCTTATGGCTGATTTACCAGGTCACCGCGTCAATCAGGTAGATAAAGCTTTTACCCACGTAGGGTGCGATTATGCTGGTCCATTGTTGTACACACCCGCTCGTGGCCGGGGGGTGAAGAGCCGTAAAGCTTGGCTATGCATCTTCACGTGTCTTACAACCCGCGCCACTCACATTGAGATAGCCACAGATCTGAGTACGGTCAGCTTCCTCAATGCGTTTAAACGCTTCCTGTCACGGCGCGGCCCTATAAAATGTATGTACTCTGATAACGGCACTTGTTTCGTTGGAGCACGTTCATATCTCCGCGACCTCTATAAATTTTTGGATGAACTACGGCCTCACCTAGAGCATGAATTTTCCGAGAATCGTGTAGATTGGAAGTTCATTCCTCCTGTCTCACCACACTGGGGTGGTTGTTGGGAGAGTATGGTTAAGATTATTAAAACCATACTTTTTAAGATTATAGGTCAACAAATCGTTTCGTACGAGGAGCTTCTTACTGTCCTCACACAGATAGAAGCGCTAATAAATTCGCGCCCGCTTGTCGCTATGAGTAGTGACCCCGCAGAGCCCTCTGCTCTTACGCCTGCACATTTTTTGCAAACTATGCCGCTTCCTTCAATTCCCGCGCCCGAGGTTAGGTCTATAGACTTGCTTCAAAGACATAGCCTGCTTGATGGAATGGTACAGTCCTTCTGGAAGCGCTGGCGCGCTGAATATTTGCATCAGCTGCAATCGCGAGCTAAGTGGAATGTTCCTTCGGTTCCCATACAAGAGGGAACGGTTGTCATTGTCAAAGCTGATAATGCTCCTCCCTTTGCTTGGCCTTTGGGCATCGTGAAAGAGGTCTTTCCGTCTAAGGATGGAACTACTCGAGTTTGCGCGATAAAGACTTCAAAGGGGAGCTACCTTCGCCCGGTAGTTAAGTTATGTCCCTTACCTAATCAATATTTCATCATTGGGATTCATCGTTGGGCTAGCGCTAAGAGTGGTGGTGCAGTCGCTTTTTCTAAAATTATAAAAAATAGTGCAACCTATTTACGATCATAGTGCATCAATGCGAACGTGTCATAATCGTGTGCATACGACGTAGAAACCTACTAGTCAAGTGAGTGTGATAGCATACGGCTGCCTATAGCCGTCTCTGTCTCGCGCCGCATCTCCAGGTCGTGACCGCGGGGATACCTCACCACTTCACCCCTGAGCTAAGAGACAACAGCTTATTTTTCGTCGCTTTCGCACCTGTACGATTGTATACCAGCAACACGAAATACTTACGCACACCATGGCGTTGCAACACACACCGCCGAGTAAGTTCTCGACGTCATCATCGGATAGCAATATACCGGCTTCGATCAGCCTCGACGTCAATGATGCTACTTGCATAAACATTCGTAAAAGGAAACAGCCAGATAATGAGGAAGCCCATCTGCAGTGTATGCAATATATTGAGGACAAGTTTAATAAGCAGATGTTAATTTGGAACGAAAAAATAACTGAATGTATTACTAATAGCGTTACTGTGGCTGTAAACTCGTCTCTGTCAGGTGAACTTACAAAAGTTACGTCTGCGCTGGCTGAAATCAGCGGCAATATGGTAAAACTTAATAAAGATAGCATTGAGTTCAAACAATCTTTGTCTGAAATAAAAGAGAGGTCAAATGAAATGGAGAAGTCACTTCGGTTTATAGCAGAGCGACAAGATTTGTTTGACGGTCGGCTTAAGACAATAGAAACCACCGCGGCACAAGCATCAGGCTCTTCCGGTCAAATCTTAACTCTGGAAAATAAAATAGCAGCCATGGAACAGCAGGCTCGACAGTGTAATGCTGAAATATTCAATATTCCGGACCGGCGTGGAGAGAACCTTATCAGTATACTGGAACGTTTAGGTGACGTAATTAACCAGCCAATACGAGCATCTGATATCGTGGCCGTACATCGAGTACCTCATGCTGACCAAAATGATCGCCGTCCTAAAAATATTATCGTCAAGTTCAATAACAGAATACTGAGGGATAATGTAATCGCTGCAAGCCGTAAAACAAAAGGGCTGGACTCAACTAAGTTATCCGTATCTGGACCGGCTGCTACAGTATATATTAATGAGCACTTAACCCTCAAAAATAAGTTGCTGTTTCGGCAGTGCCGGGAGGCTGCAAAAATTAATAATTTTAAATACGTATGGGCGAAGCACGGCACAGTCCTGGTACGTAAAAATGACACCTCCCCAGCCATCGCAATTAGAAGTGTTTATGACGTCACCAAAATTAAGTGAACCTCAGAATGTTGGCAGCAAATGGTCAGGTACAAGCTCCCTAATATTATATTTTGTATTTACTTATGTCCCTAAAAGACAAACTTTAATAATAATACAACATTACTATAATTTTCACTTACTCATACGCAAGATCGGGAATAGTGCTAAAATATACATAGCGATAACTGCAATTACGTGCTGCTATTATAGCTTTTGCGTAATCGTATTTATTAATGTAAGATTCACAATTTACCTGGTATGTAAGTGGCATAAATTTTTTTTTATTTTTGGCTGTAATTACGATAATCTATGCTTAAATTTGGTTTGTTGTTCGGATATAAAAATAACATTGAATTTATTGTTTTGTAAATATTCTAAGCGTGAAAATAATGAGTTGTATTTATACGGTGCAAGGTCATATCTAATTTATAATGTAATAATAGTTAAATCATTCCTCTGGGCACAGCATACAATCATGGCATGTTCGGGGGCGAATCAGGGAACACATATAACTGTTCCTGTAAAACAAACAGATGGCATTAACGTTAAATTACAACAATATTCTTTGATATTACTTTTTTATAGTTTGATCATATTTAATGGATAGATACGTCTTATCCGTATACTATCAAAACTGTAGAGGATTAAAAACTAAGCTACACACTATTTATATGAATATTTTAGCTCATAACTACGACATAATTATTCTGACAGAAACTTGGTTACACAAAGATATATCAGATAATGAAATAATAGACCCTCGTTATCGAGTATTCCGATGTGATCGAGACCGAGCGGCGTGTGGGCGACGTGATGGCGGCGGCGTGCTCATAGCGATTCGACGCGAGCTGGCTGCCGCGCCACTGCGAGTGAGCGGCAGCTGGTGCGCCGGCGCCGCCACACTGGCGCCGGCGGCGTTCGTTTCCACCTCTCCACTGGTAGACCACGTAATTATTGAAATACAAACTCGTAAGTATCGTTATATTATAAGTGCTGCTTATATTCCGCCCAACTTAAGTTCTGACATTTATGTGACGCATTTTAACATGTTATCCTCTATTTTAGAATCTGTGAACGTAAATAGATTTATTATAGCGGGTGATTACAATTTACCATCGTTACAGTGGCGTGACTGTAGCACTCATTTAGAACCTATAATCTGTAGTAATTACTGTATATCAAATAAGAGTTTGATAGATTTTATAAATATTTCCAATGGCTTTCAAATAAATAAATTTGCTAACGCAAGGGGCAGAATTCTAGATCTGTTTATCACAAACATAACTGACAGTAGTACTTCTATGGCACCAATACCTTTTGTACAACCTGATGAATACCACCCCCCTTTCTGTGTTTTGTTGCCAATCTCAAATAGTTTTAAACCCTTAACGATTAAATCCAGGATAGAATTTAATTTTAATAAAGCTGACTACAACATGATTAATAATGATATTGCTATAATTAAGTGGGATGAGCTATTTGTGAGTCGAAGCGCTGAAGGTGCTGTCTCTGCCTTTTATGAAAAATTATATTATATTATAAAAAAATATATTCCAACGAAAGTAATTAAATCAACACAATTTCCCATATGGTTTTCACCTGCTCTTAAACATATATATAAAAATAAAAATAAATTATGGATTAAATGGAAGAAGTATCAAAATATATCTGACTACAAAGTTTTTTCCATGTATAGAGAAAGATTTAAAACAGAGTCACATAACTGCTATAGTAAATATATGGCTTCAGTTGAAAATAGTATTCGTAACAATGTTAAGTACTTTTGGACGTATATAAATAATATGAAAAATAGCTCTGACATCCCTAATAGTGTAGTATACAAAAATCAAACCGCAAACAACCCATCTGATATATGCCATCTATTTTCTATCTTTTTCAAATCAGTGTTTGAGCCATCATTCGTTACCAGCAATTACGATGTAGATAGTGTTCCAGATGATAATAACGGGTCTGATCTCATTTACAGTGACATAATAATATCTAAACCTGCAGTTCTTAAAGAACTGCGTGCACTGGACATAGCAAAAGGTCCTGGAGTAGATAACATACCACCTATTTTCTTTAAATCAACTGCTGTTTCTATACTTCAACCGTTACATTATATATTTAACTTATGCTTGAAACAGGGGGTATTCCCTTCGGTTTGGAAATCTGCACGTATTGTGCCAGTATTTAAAGGTGGCAATAGATCCAACGTTGAAAACTATCGCCCTATTTCCATCTTGCCTGTTCTTTCAAAGCTTTTCGAAAGACTAGTTCACAACTGTATATATCCATCGTTACATAATATTGTTATACCACAACAACATGGTTTTGTGAAGCGACGGTCTACCACTACCAACCTCTTATTATATTCATCTTATTTGTTTGAAGCACTTGATATAAACAGGCAAGTAGACAGTGTATATACGGACTTTCGGAAGGCATTTGACAGAATTGATCATATGATACTACTGAAAAAACTGGCCTTTAACGGTATTCGTGGTAATTTGTGGCGCTGGTTCAAATCTTACATAACTAATCGCACTCAGAAGGTTGTTCTTAATGGACATGAGTCTGAATTTGTATCTATTACCTCCGGGGTGCCACAAGGCTCAATACTGGGACCATTGCTTTTTACATTGTTCATTAATGATGTAAACAGCTGTTTTAAATTCTGTGACTTCTTACTTTATGCAGATGACTTAAAAATATTTCATACTATACATAATGCTACTGATCATGATAAATTTCAACAGGATCTTGATCATTTCTCAGTCTACTGTGCTACAAATAAACTAGACTTGAGTCTTGATAAGTGCAAAGCTATCACTTTCACAAAAAAGAGACATATAAGCAAAATTTTCATATAGTTTATGTGGTCAACAACTCAATACTGTAGAATCAATAAGAGATCTTGGAGTCACATTAGATAATAAGATGCATCTTGATGTACACATTGATAAAATCATCAAAAAAGCCTTCAAATTATATGGCTTTGTTATACGCTCTGCTGCTAAATTTAGGCGGCCTTCTACATACTTACAGTTATACAAATCCTTGATTCGCTCTCAACTTGAATATGCTGTGTCTGTTTGGAATCCATATTATACTAAATATATTGTAGCCATTGAACGTGTTCAGAAAAAATTCTTGCGCTGTATGCATTATAAGTGTTTTCATAATCATTTATCTTATGAACAACTGTTACATAAATATAAGCTCTTAAAACTTGAATCTAGACGAATACAACTTGAAACAATGTTACTTTATGACCTTTGCCATAACAGATATGATTGTATACCTCTTGTAAATAAAATATGTTATAGAATACCTACTAGAACTCACTGCCGTAAACCTTCTCAATTATTCGCAACCTTCCGTTGCCGCACTAACGCCGGTAAGCGATCTCCACTTTACCGTCTGGTACAACAATATAATGAAAAATTTAACACAATAGATATTGCGGCAACGAGGCCTAGTATATTCAAAAATAAAATTGTAGAATTATTAGCGTAGCACTACCACCATACACCTATACCTACATCATACACCTATTTTAATATAATTTTGATACTCTGTGGTAAACGGTGCTGGTATCACGTTGATTACTGTTATTGTATATTACTCATAAGCTATAATTTTAATGTGGTACTGTTTGTTTTCCCAAATAAAGTAAAAAAAAAAAAAAAAAAAAAATAATTTCTTAGCATAATACACATATAGTTACTTTATAATTTAAGTTAATTTAAATATAGTACCGCATATTATAATTATATTAAACCGCATAATATTAAGTACCGCACACACATATTTACCCGCGAAATGTTTTACCGCTCATATTTAACCGCATACTATTTTATAATTTTATACTCTACACCGTACCGCATACTATTTTTTATAGTAACATACGATATTTATATACGCATTTATGGTTTCTTAAAGGCAACCCTTTAAGGCCGGGGGTAATGTTAGCGCCGCATATGTTTCTCATTATAATTATATTGATATGGTATCATTAGCTTGATGAGTATTGCTTCCCTTTCACTCCCTCCAAATTCGCCAACCACGCGCGACACCTAGCGGATGCGCTCGGTGTCTGTTGTCACCCTTCAACCGTCGCAAGGGAAGCATCTACGCGCACAATATTATGCGCACGCGCCCCGTTTTGAAGTGATATACCGCAGTGCTACTTGTACGTGTTAAAATTACCTATAAAACAATTGATCAGTGTTGGTGCACCAAAATATAGACAAATCTGGACAGTGGTTAGCAATCGGACGCCATTGACGAACGGCCAGTGGTATTGGACAATCCAGGACGCTCTGGACCTTCCAGGAGTATGTGGAGTGAAGGTGCGTGGAATTCCTCTATCCTAGTCCTAAGCATTTGCTCGTCATAGTTGTGATACCATTTGTTGTAACCAGTCGCCTAACGATACAAAATACAGTCCACTCTCTTATAAAATTAACGCCATAAAGCCTTAGGGCACATAACGCATCCTTGGTATCCCAAATATAATTTGGGCCATATCACAGGGGGTAATCGCCTAGTTCTAGCGTGGATGGGTGGCCCCGTGGTCTCTATATAATGATACACAGAATGCGAAGCATTTTTCTTAAATGAAATCGGTTTAGTGATTTCCGGATACTTCTCCAACAGATCGCGATACGGATTGTCTGTCTGTATGCTGGTAATAGATGGTTCATCATATTTTATGACGGTCCCATACGCTTTCAAATTAGTAACAGAATCTATTAATTTCTTATTATATAAATCTACAAGTAACATATCGCACCTTTAATAATAAAGTGAATCAAGTCAAAAAATTGGGATTCGCCGATTTTGTAGTAAAACGATTTCTATGCTCCTAAAGAATAGGTACAGTTTAACAGCCGCTGCATTCACGGCTATACGAGCGAGATAAAGGAACGTTCGTCTCTTTTTGATTGACTCGTCGATCCCTTCCGAAATCACAAAACGAACCAATTAGAAATGCTCCAGCAGTGATCAAACTGAGACGTGCGCTTGAGTGGAATAATTCAAAATAAATCATTTTATCAATTTTTCTTTTTTTTTCTAAAATTTTCATTTAATGGTAAACAGCATTATATATTAAAACACCTTGTTTCATACTATGTTTTTACTAACAAAATGCATTAAATACTAGTGATGCATTTGTTGCAATATTTTTTTACATAAAGACTGTACTAATAAGTATTGTGTCATGAAGCATGATTAAAACTTGACGAAATTTTTAATCAAATAAAGATCTGCATCACAAAAAATGTTTAATTTTTATTTCAAACCTCAATATTTTAGTAAATATTAATAATTCTAATTATTTTGAAGCCCATTTATGTCCCACCATCATTTTGACAAAACTTTAAAGACATTTTACTTTTTAAAGTGCTCCAAAAATCGAAATATTCGCTGAAACATAGTCAGCGGTAGACTTGTGAAACTTTAAACGTGATTTCCCAACAATCATGAATTTTGAGTTGATTCACTTTATTTTTAAAGGTGCGATATGAGTCTTTAAAAAATCTGCTCCTAAGATGGCTTGTTTGACGTCACTTATTATAAAGGTCCACTTATAGGCTCAACGGAGGCCCAAATTAAGCTCCAAAACGGCAATGCCGTAAGTCTTAATTTCCGTATTGTTCACTGCAAAAAGTTTATACCCACACTCGCGACGATTTTTAACATTCACTTTCCCTACAGGAATTACAGACACGTTAGCGCCCGTATCAATTAAAAAGTTAATACCACTTTCTCTATCCGTAATACACAAGCGATGGTTACTGGCGGGACCGATGCAATCTTCCACCGCACTGGACTGCATCGAACCTAAATTAGGTCCCTGCTTCTTATCCCAGCTGCACTGTGACTCACAGGCCCTTGCTCTCTCTCTGTAGCGAAAATGGTACTTGCATAACCAATCGGCGCTTTCTGGTGTTCTGCGTGGCGTCTTAGACCTCGATCTGGACCTCCAGGCTCCTCTGCTCCATCTATTATTTCGGGTATTGCTTCTGCTCCGAATCTCACTCACTTCGCCGCGCAGGTGCTGAAGTTCCAGCGTCATCTTTGACATCTGCTGCGCCAGGTCGGCACTATTATGAGACGACGCCACTGCAGCCACTTCTCCGCTCTGCAGGTTATCCAGTTATCCAGTTTAATAGCCAAGTTATCCAGTTTGTTGTCTTGACTCACGGTGAGCACGGCCCTAATTGACGACGGTAACCGGGCTAGCCATAAATTTTTTAACGCCTCGTTATTTATCTTGGTATTACGAGCTAAATCGGTCATCCTCCTTAGCAGCTGCGACGGATGTTGCATGCCGAGATCCATTTCTCTTACTAGTCTCTGAAACTGTCTCTCTGGACTTTCTTCAAACGCGGCTAGCAATCGTTTTTTTAATTCATCGTATTTACCTTCTTCAGGCGGCGCTAGAATTAGGTCACTAACTTGTTGTAATGCTTCTCGGCCTAGTTTTGCCACAACTAGGTTATATCTCGACACGTCTCCTTGTTTCTGCGGTGCCATTACTGCTTCGAACTGCGCAAACCACATTCGCGGCATATCGGCCCAAAAATCGGGTAATTTGGACCCCATGGCGATCGCCGCCAAATCACTGGCAACCGGAACATGATGCATGATTTATGTGTTACTCGCCGAGGTTCTATTCGTCGGCGAGGAGTCGCCTCTCGCTTATCGCGCGATAATTTTACGATTGCGTCATACACTGCACTGAGTTCAAAGTTCACAAAATTCACATTCCTGAGTTCACTGAATCCCGCACCCTTAAACGTCGCAGCTCACCACTGTTGGATGTACGTGCCTATTAGAAGCCTACTCATTAGGGTGCGGAGGACTCAAGTAAATAGTCATTAACTGCAATTATTTATTCATCGGTAGCACAAATTACCCTAACCTAATTACATTCGCGGTTGGCGGTACGGAGACGCCTGAGGAGGGCAGGAGCGGTGCGACCGACGTACGCGATATTTGCTTCGCTTGCAATCCTGCGCCCCCACAAAAGATGTTTCTATAGTTGGCTGATTGACAATTGATTTTATATTAATTAGGTAATAAATTATGACAGTGATAATTTTAACTAAGATTATGACATGTAATAATAATAGCAATTTGCAATGGAATTTCAATAAATTACATAAGTATTTGTATGTCTGTTTGCGGGCTGGTGACTGTGAAATTACCTGAAATCTAAAACATAATTTATATGTGTGTCTTAGTTAATAAATTATTGATTATGATTTTTATAGAGAAATCAGAAATTGATTCTATTAATAGATAGATAGATAATGCTTTATTGCGCAAACAACAGTAGGTACACACCTAAAGTATACACACATGAATATTCTCCATTTATATTGTGTGTATCAATTCCAGGCCTCTAAACCAGAGGGAGCGTGATATCAAGTCCCTCGGAGTGGTGGAGGTGCTTCACAACCGAGAGGTGGTAGTGCGGCACTCCCAGCAGACTACTCACACTAAGAAGTTCACGTTCGATCGTGCATTCGGACCAAATGCTGAGCAGGTATATAATGTCTTATGTCTTTTAAACTCTTTTACAAGATTATGTTGGTAAAAAAACTACTAATAGACAGATACAGTTATATCTTATAGTTTGATTCCCTTACTAATTAATAATCACTATTTACTTTTGTTTAATTTTTGCTCATTTTAAATTCAATAGACAAAAACAAAAGATGTAATAACTATTTCTATGTTACACAATGTTTTAGTATAGTGCTATTATTATTTTCTTATTTTATTATTATATGTAGAATAATATGCAATTTTTATTGATAAAGTAATTACAACAGTTAATAATATTAACGCCCAGCGATCACATACGTAGATCCAGGACCCTAACTAGAATTCCCTGTGTCTAGGGGGAACTACAAGGACCATGGTCCCACAACACCTAGACTCGGAACAAGTCTGCGCTTTTTTTCTGTGCACAGATACTTGTCCTGCTGCGGGAATCGAACCCGCCGCCCTCGGTTTGTGGGCCGACCGGTTCAACCACCACACCACAGAGGCTGTTAATAATAATATACAATATATTATTAATAATATATAATAAACATCAAATCCTAACTTTAACTTCCATTTATATACTAGATATTTGCAAATTTGTTAAAAAATACCCCCAATTTTTTAAAACTTTGAAAGACAACTACTTAGGTACCTACGTTTAATCTTAGATACAGGGACAGGTTAGCCCTCCCAAATGCAAAACTCAAAATGCACAGCACGAGTACTTACGTAATGTGTATAAAAATATTTAACCATATACCCCTTCGTCTAAAAGAGATACAAAACGAATATGCCTTTATTGGTCGGTTGAAGTCACATCTCGTTAAAAAGTGCTACTATTCTTTGAAAGAATTTTTCGAAGATAATCATAAAATATAAATTATGTTATGAATGTTAAATTTTATTGAAATTTATTAAGCGTGTCTCATGAAATATGTTAAATTTTATCTACTAACCCTACCTTCATCATATTAATCTGTAGTGCCCTACAGGGTCCATATTGTTACTAGTAAGATTATGATATATATATAATATTTGAAATGTAAGATCAATATGCACATATGGTAACAGAATAAATGAATATGAATAAAACGATTCGGCCTACTGGTATCAGTTTATCACCTTGTTGCTTTTCTAAACCTAATACAGATTTTTATACCCACATAGCAGAGCATTTTGTGCCAAACTTTAATTAGGTGCCGAGCGCTCACACTAATGTCAAGACTATCTAAATATTAGGTCTTTACCTATGAAATTGCCGTTTTGTTTGAAAAAAGTTAAAGTATTTTTTTTTTCGAACTTATTTATTTCTTTTATTCAAAGTAATTACCCCTGCAATCAATGCATCTTTGCCAACGCTGTGGCAGTTTATGGATGCCCTTCTTGAAAAAATCAGCAGGACGGGAGACAACAAACTCTTCAAAGGCGTTTTGTACTGCCTCTCGGGAATTGAATTTTTTTCCCGCTAAAAAGTTGTCCAAATTTTGGAAAAAGTAATAGTCGGTAGGCGCAAGATCTGGTGAGTATGGCGGATGAGGGAGAGCTTCCAAACCCAACTCATGCAGCTTAGAGACGGTCTGTTGTGCAGTATGGGGTCGCGCGTTGTCGTGAAGTAGCAGTGGAGACGACCGATTGACCAAAGCTGGTTGCAGACGTGCGAGTTTCGCCATCATTGTGGTCAGTTCTTCAATGTACACATCTGCAGTAATGCTCTCGCCGTTTTGTAAAAAGCTATGATGAATCACACCAGCACTAGACCACCAAACTGTGACCATCACCTTTCTAGGGGTCATTTTTCGTTTTGCACATTGCTTTGGTACCGAACCAGGATCTAACCAACTTGCTGAGCGCTTTCGATTGTCAAAAAGAATCCATTTTTCGTCGCACGTAACAATTCGGTTCAAAATTCCTTCATTTCTGTGCCTGTTAAGCAGCGCAAGGCAAGTCTCGACGCGTACGTTGCGCTGGCGATCGTTAAGTTCGTGGGGCACCCATCTATCAAGCTTTTTATCTTGCCAATCTGTCGCAAATGGACCAATATTGTTTTGATGCTAACATCAAAAGCTGCTGCCAGCTCAGCTGTAGATTGAGATTCATCAGCTTCCACAATCGCCTTTAATTCATCATTGTTGACCAAAGTTTCCGGACGACCACGAGGTTCATTTTTCAAGTCAAAATTCCCAGAACGGAACCGAGCAAACCAATAACGGGTTGTACGTTCGTTTGTACAGTTCTCTCCGTAAACGTTGTTGATGTTACGTGTCGTTTGTGCCGCGTTGGTGCCACGACGGAACTCATATTCCATAATTACACGAAATTTCAAAGTATCCATTATGAGGAAAAATGTTGAAATGTAATGAAAATACAACGCTAATCAATAAACAAAAGACTTATATTGTAAATAGAATGTCATATTTTTAAAACAAAATTAATTTGAATTTAGAATTCATAGCCAATCAAAACTTTTTTTTGTTTGAATAAGTCTGTACTGCAATACGGCAATTTCATAGGTAAAGACCTATTATATATAACTCAAAGGCGACTGACTGACATAGTGATCTATCAACACACAGCCCAAACCAGTAGACGGATCGGGCTGAAATTTGGAATACAGGTAGATGTTATGATGTAGGCATCCGCTAAGAAAGGATTTTTCGAAATTCCACCCTTAAGAGGGTGAAATGGGTGGTTGAATTATTTTCCCATAGGCCACGGCGCGTGCAAAGCTGCGGGCAGAAGCTCGTACATTATACATAATGTCACCGGCACAAGGAAATAAAAATAATAAATAGAAATAGAATAGAGGTTTTAAGGTAAACAGCAAGGCACCTCTTAACTGCTGAAATGGAAAATTTTCCTGCTCTGTGTGTATAGCAAATAATATTGAGTATTTGTCCCCCAGGTTGAGGTATACCAGCATGTAGTCAGCCCCCTGATCGAAGAGGTGCTGGCCGGCTACAACTGCACCGTGTTCGCGTACGGACAGACGGGCACCGGCAAGACTCACACCATGGTCGGGGAACACTCGGGAGACGATACCACTTGGCAGACTGTAATACAATTAAATATAATACATTTATAATAGTACTTAAGGAATATTAACCATGATTGGAATCAATTCTGAGTTACCATCTGTTGGCACAGCTATATCTTCCGGTTCGCAGCGTAAGCTGATGCCCCACTATGTGCGCAGGCGGTCTGGGGGTGATCACGGAGCTTTGATTGCAATGAAACAGAACAAATGTTATTCTTAATGTGAAAATTTCCATAGTAACAGTATATGCACATGAAGCTACGCATTGAAACTGTCAAATCCATACGAATTTGTGTTTCTATTGGTTGCAATCGAGTCACATGATTACCCAGCCGGTCAAAACCGCGGGGAGCTGATGCGTGCAGGAAAAATGTATAGCAACTAGCGGTAACATAATACGGTATTACACATTTACACACAGTATTTACTGAACTACGATTCATCTAACTAAGTAATCGAGATGACAGAATATTTATATGAATCACACAAAGCAGCAACTATACGTAACCAAAGATTTCAAATATTACATTCACAAATATTAGGTCTTTCTCTATGAAATTACTTACCTTAATGACTTTTCCAGGATCCTCTAGCCGGTATCATCCCGCGAGCGTTCTCGCAACTATTTGACGAGCTCCGCATCTCCAACACCGAGTACACAGTCCGGGTGTCATATTTGGAACTGTACAATGAAGAGCTGTTCGACCTGCTCTCCTCGTCTGAAGACAACTCCAAGCTGAGGATCTATGAGGATGTCACCCGCAAGGGGTGTTTTGTTAACGGGCTGGAGGAAATAACGGTAATATTTTAAAGATGATTTATTATTTAAAACAGTATCACCTGTGGAGTTTAATCAAAAAACAGATTCAGTTACTTTATCATCATCATCAGCCTACAATAGTCCACGGCTGGACATAGGCTTCTCCCAAAGCACGCCACTGTTACTTTTATATTCAACATTAAATAAAAATAAACAAGCATTCATTAAGTATTATGTGTAGTTTTGCGAGGTGATCATGGAACTTTTATTGCAATGCAATGGGAAATTCCAAATTTGAAAATTTCCTCAGAAACTATGCACATAAACTGCGTATTGAAACTATCAAAACCATACAAATTCGTGTTTCTATAGGTTGCAATCAAGTTACGTGATGGCCTAGCTGAAATACTGTTTCCACTAGTTCAGGAGTGTATGGGTTCATATAACTTTGTAACCAATTGTATCAATAAATAAATTTGTATTTGTATTAGATATTTATTAATTGCTCGTGGCTTTGCGTGGAGCACCGCTTATTCCAGTGGAAAATTTCGCCACGGTTCAAACATTTAGGCATGACAGTAATAATTACTGTTATTTTACAGGCTTATAACAAAAATGAAGTATACAAAATGATGGCACAAGGACAAGAAAGGAAGAGGGTGGCTTCAACCCTTATCAATGCACAGTCAAGGTAAAAAATATTTTTACCTCCAATAATCAAAGACACCGATAAATTTACTGTCGAGACTAAAAAGTAACTTTAATTGTAACTTGCAGCACCATCCCAATCTTAAAACAAAACTAACAATACTCTTGTAACTCCATTTGTAGGCTAAAAAGATCAGTTGAGTATGTTTCCTCAGTGAAGTATTAAATATTAACTATTAATTATTAAACCTTATTAGATATATTCTTCAAGATTAAACCCTGTGTAAAATAAATAGAAAAAAAACATTGTATTGTTTTAGTAAGAGATACAGAAAAAAAATCGTTGACTTGAGTACATTTAATAATAAACTTTCGATTTATAGAACTTCTCTTTTGGGTTGGTTTCTCCAATGTTAGATCACTCTTTGGGGAAGCATAATCAAACTTAAATAGTTGGAATTTAATGTTGTATTGTCTTGTAGCAGATAAAAGTCATATATTCCTTTTTAGTAATTGTTGGAATTTCAATAGTATAGTAATATAATAAATTTGTGATAATCGGCTTGGTAGGGCGTCATCTCTGTCACTCGAAAGGGAGATTCGTATTATTCTTCGTAGAGCGTTGTCTCCTATCACTCGTAGGGAGAAAGTCTGCTTCATAGAGTGTTGTCTCTGTAGCTAGATGTTCATTATTTACCGCCGGTATCTGTACATTAGTTAAATATAATAAATTAATAATAGGTCTTTACCTATGAAATTGCCGTTTTGTTTGAAAAAAGTTAAAATATTTTTTTTTCGAACTTATTTATTTCTTTTATTCAAAGTAATCACCCCTGCAATCAATGCATCTTTGCCAACGCTGTGGCAGTTTATGGATGCCCTTCTTGAAAAAATCAGCAGGACGGGAGACAACAAACTCTTCTAAGGCGTTTTGTACTGCCTCTCGGGAATTGAATTTTTTTCCCGCTAAAAAGTTGTCCAAATTTTGGAAAAAGTAATAGTCGGTAGGCGCAAGATCTGGTGAGTATGGCGGATGAGGGAGAGCTTCCAAACCCAACTCATGCAGCTTAGAGACGGTCTGTTGTGCAGTATGGGGTCGCGCGTTGTCGTGAAGTAGCAGTGGAGACGACCGATTGACCAAAGCTGGTTGCAGACGTGCGAGTTTCGCCATCATTGTGGTCAGTTCTTCAATGTACACATCTGCAGTAATGCTCTCGCCGTTTTGTAAAAAGCTATGATGAATCACACCAGCACTAGACCACCAAACTGTGACCATCACCTTTCTAGGGGTCATTTTTCGTTTTGCACATTGCTTTGGTACCGAACCAGGATCTAACCAACTTGCTGAGCGCTTTCGATTGTCAAAAAGAATCCATTTTTCGTCGCACGTAACAATTCGGTTCAAAATTCCTTCATTTCTGTGCCTGTTAAGCAGCGCAAGGCAAGTCTCGACGCGTACGTTGCGCTGGCGATCGTTACGTTCGTGGGGCAACATCTATCAAGCTTTTTTATATTGCCAATCTGTCGTAAATGGACCAATATTGTTTTGACGCTAACATCAAAAGCTGCTGCCAGCTCAGCTGTAGATTGAGATTCATCAGATTCCACAATCGCCTTTAATTCATCATTGTTGACCAAAGTTCATCAAGACCACGAGGTTCATTTTTCAAGTCAAAATTCCCAGAACGGAACCGAGCAAACCAATAACGGGTTGTACGTTCGTTTGTACAGTTCTCTCCGTAAACGTCGTTGATGTTACGTGTCGTTTGTGCCGCGTTGGTGCCACGACGGAACTCATATTCCATAATTACACGAAATTTCAAAGTATCCATTATGAGGAAAAATGTTGAAATGTAATGAAAATACAACGCTAATCAATAAACAAAAGACTTATATTGTAAATAGAATGTCATATTTTTAAAACAAAATTAATTTGAATTTAGAATTCATAGCCAATCAAAACTTTTTTTTGTTTGTAAAAGTCTGTACTGCAATACGGCAATTTCATAGGTAAAGACCTATTATATAATTAATTAATTATATCATATCCAATAGTTAAAATGTGCTGACTACTTCTCACTGTAATGAATATTTTCGTGATAGGTAGTCTCACTCATCTCGCACTATTCAAAACTAGGGGAGTTTGGATGACTGGGCTGGACAGGAAAATTCATCAATCTTCTATATTCTTCTATATATTCTATAATTAATTGCTGTTCGTTTGTCTCGCTAAAACTCGAGAACGGCTGGGCCGATTGAGCTGATTTTGGTATTGAAAGGTTTGTTGTAGTCTAGGAAAGGTTTAAAAGCTCAGAAAAGAAGGAAGTATTTTCTTGATGCGGGTCAGCCAAAGAATAAAAAAATTATTTTAAAAAGAGGATATAACATAATAAATTTATATTCATGTACTACGCACCATTTATAACAGTTGCATAATACATGTTACTAATGATTCATATATATATATAACTCAAAGGTGACTGACTGATTGACTGACTGACATAGTGATCTATCAACACACAGCCCAAACCACTGGACGAATCGGGCTGTAATTTTGCATGCAGGTAGATGTTATGACGTAGGCATCCGCTAAGGATTTTTCAAAATTCCACCCTTAAGAGGGTGAAATGGGTGGTTGAATTATTTTCCCATAGGCCACGCCGCGGGCGAAGCTGCAGGCAGAAGTTCGTTATTCATAAAATAATCCTTAACTGAGGTTTGTGTTTTGGAAATTCTAATCCATATTTAAAAAATACTGCACACTCGTGGGAAGAGGGATTATTGTATGTGCCAGATTAGTTAGACCCCTGTACTCTTTCTTTCCAGCCGGTCCCACACAGTGTTCACAATAGTGGTTCACATGAAAGACAACGGCCAGGACGGCGAGGAGCTGGTCAAGATCGGCAAGTTGAACCTGGTAGACCTGGCCGGCTCGGAGAACATCAGCAAGGCTGGCTCGGACAACCCGGCCAAGAAGGAACGGGCCAGAGAGTGTGTCAACATTAACCAGTCGCTGCTCACCCTTGGCAGGGTCATCACTGCACTGGTTGAGAGGCATCCTCATATACCTTATAGGTTGGTACAAAGATTAATAATAATATAATAATGCCCAACAACCACATAGATCCTGGATCCTAACTAAGATTCCCTGTGTTTAGGGAACTACGAGGACCATGGTCCTATAACATCCAGACTCGGAACAAGTATTTGCGCTTTTTTCTGTGCACAAATAGTTGTCCTACCGCGGGAATCGAACCCGCTGCCTCTGGACTATGAGCCGACCTGCTCAACCACCACGCCGCAGAGGCTGTCATATTAATCAATATTCTTATCACTTCAGAGAATCCAAGCTAACCCGAATACTCCAAGAATCGCTCGGGGGCCGAACGAAAACCTCGATCATCGCCACCGTCTCCCCAGGACATAAGGACCTTGAAGAGACTATGAGAACCCTGGAACATGCCAACCGATCCAAGAGTATACAGAACAAGCCCGAGATTAACCAGAAGATGACCAAACGGGCAATATTGAAGGAATATATCGAGGAAATTGATCGGTTGAAGAGGGATTTGATAGCATCCAGGGATAAAAATGGTTAGTTTTAAAACTAACCATTTTATTTTATATCTCACTAGTTGCACCCCGCGGTTTCACCCGCAAATAAAAAGTATTTTAATTATTTGCTGATCCCACGGGAAAATTTCATTTTTCCGGGATAAAATGTAGCCTATATGCTAATTCAGCGTATAAGCTATCTTGGTACCGAATTTCATCCAAATCCATTAAGCCGTTTGAGCGTGAAGGAGTAACAAACATACACACATACAAACTTTCGCCTCTATAATATTAGTGTGATATGCTTATTTTTACCCTTTTTTTAAATCAAATTATTTATATCCCTTCATCAGTCGGAAGATATCCGCTGCTGAACATAATAATAATAACGCCCAACGATCACACACATACTTTTTTTTACTTCTATCTTGTCTAGCATTTGCCCGCGCTCCCACCTGATGGGAAGTGCCGATGCGATCGAAGGTGCAGCATGCTAGCCAAGTAAATATCTCCAAAATGTAAAGTTTCGTGTGACACTGCACTGCGCACATCATCCTGAAACATCACAGCACTGTCTGGTAATAAGGTTACTCGACTGTGAGATCAGATCATAAAGTCTCTATTGTCCAATAATTTCACTAGCTACAGTGCCCTTCAAACCGGAACACAGTAGTGCTTGCACACTACTGCTTGGCGGCAGAATAACTGGCAAAGCGGTGGTACCTACCTAGACGAACTTCCTGGTGCTGCCCATTTCCTTAATATTCCCTTAGCTTACGGCACCCGCGGGAAGAGATAGGGTGGTACTTTCTCTCACACCGAGACAACAGGTCACGTTATATATTTTTATGACTGTACCCAACTCTCCCACAGGTGTGTACCTAGCCAACGAAACATACTCCGAAATGACCTTCAAAGAAGAGGAACAGAGGAAAGAGATACAGGAACTGCTTCTCAAGAAGCGAGCCATGGAAGAAGAGAAGGATAAGATGGAGAACATATTCTCCGATCTCAGCAAGACCTTGGAGGAGAGGTTGTCGGAGCTCAATGTTACGAAGAACAAGCTCCACAGTACGAAGACACAGCTGCTCAACACTCATAACGTACGTGTGAAATACTATATTTTTTTTAATCAATAATAATCTGTATATATAAAATTCAAAGTTCTGACTGACTGATTGAATAACTTATATATCAACGCACAGCCTAAACCGCTGGTCCTAGAGAATTGAAATTTGGAAGGTTGGTAAATTGTAGATATCCACTAAGAAAGAGTTTTTCGAAATTCCACCTCTAATAGGGTGAAATGAGTGGTTGAATTGTCTAGTTAAACAAATTCTGCGTTTCCTATAGGCTACGCAGGCGAAGCCGCGGGCAGAATGCAGTAATAAATACACCGTGGACATTTCATTAATTTAAACAAAGCAACAACAAAGTTACACCGGCCGATAGATGCAGCAAGCACGCTCGTTGTTGCGTGCACTAATATACGTGTTGCCTTGGGAGTGCATCCGTCTGCAGGTGCTGGCGCGCACCAAGCAGCGCCTGCGGGAGGAGGCGCTCGCGGCGGAGCGGCGGCGCGGCGCGGCGGCGACGCTGGCGCAGCAGGCGCGCGAGCTGCTGGCCGCCGCCGACGGCGCCGCCGCGCACGCGCGCTGCCTGCACGACACCGTCGACCGGCGCAGGTCCCGCCGCCGCCACTACTTCGGCTCGCACGAACAACATTTACGAACTTTGTGAAAATCTCTTGTGATCGCGCTAGCTCAAGTTTATAAACTTTTACAAACGTCTAAGATTAATTTTTAACAATTTTAACATTAAAATGATTCAGTTAATAATAATTCAATTAATAATCCAATGATTTTGTAAATGTTATAATTTGTGATTCTTCATATTTGAAACTGCCGTTGAAGCTTAATAACGCCTTCACGCCGACATATATAATTCACAATAATATTATAAAGGCCAAAGTTTGTATGTGTGTTTGTGTGTATGTTTGTTACTCCTTCACGCTCAAACGGCTGAATGGATTTGGATGAAATTCAGTACTAACATAGCTTATACACTGGATTAACATATAGGCTACATTTTATCCCGGAAAAGTGAAATTTTCCCGTAGAATGAGCTAATAATTAAAACACTTTTTATCAGTGGGAGAAACTGCGGGGCGCAACTAGTATAGTATAAATGTTAATGAGTGATGAGCCAGTCGTTCACCTGATGCTAAGCGACACGCCCGTAACAGAACAGTATCACTCGGAACTGTAAAATGTAAAGTTTCACGCGACACTGCAATGCGCACATCATCCTGAGACATCAGCACAGTCTGATAATAAAATTACTCTACTGTGAGATCAGATCATAGTCTCAATTGCCCAGTAATTTCACTACCTACATACAGGGTAAGCGATGCATTGGTGACGCCTCCTCCGGTGTTACAGATGGCCATTGGCTACGGTGACCACTTCCCATACTACAATTCCCTTCTAACCGGAGCACAGTATTACTTGCGTACTATTACATCCTTACGTCTTGTTTTTAGGACTTTGAAAAAAAAAACTTGTTTTTGTCTGTCAACTTTGCTGGGAATTAAAACAGGCATTTCCTTTATTGTGTAAAATAATATGTTTAAAAAAACTAACAAGTTTGAACTTGAACAAACAAAGATTTGTTTGTTCAAGTAGATGAGAGCACTTCGAAACGTGTGTTCCAGGAGCCTGGAGTCCGCGAACCTGCAGGTGACCCGCGCGTACCGCGAGGAGTCGTCGCAGCAGCGCACGCACATTACGTGCAGCGCCGACCGCTTCACGAGGAGCCTCACGGACGAACTCAACCGCTTGCATGCGGAGTTAGGTGAGATCACAAGAAGGAAGGACAAACAATTATCCAACACTCACAAAAATATAATAAAATTTACAAGAATATACACACAACAAGAGAATACAATCTATACATATAAAGTGTCCTGACTGACTGACTGACTTATACAGCTGGTCCTAGAGATGGAAGATGTGTTCTTTATAAAGTGTAGGTATCCACTAAGAAATGGTTTTCGAAATTCCACCCCTAAGAGGGTGAAATGAGTGGTTGAATTATCTATGAAAACTTTTCTTCTTCGTTTCCTATAGGCCACGCGGGCGAAGCCACGGGCAGAAGCTAGTTAAATATAAACAGTACCTAGTTACTGTTTATATTTCAATAGTTAACTAATTAACGCAGTTGTTAACTCATGCAATATTATTCACAATCGTTTACTATTGCAGAAAATTTCGCCGCAACGAACACTTCATCCGTACAAGAAAACAAATTGAAATTAGAAGAGCTTGTGAACAAAATTATGGATGCAATGGACCAGGTATGTAAATATCACTCAAATTAAATAAATATTGTTAAACTAAATCTCGCATTTGAATTATCATGTATAGCTAAAATCTTAAGCGTATATTGGAGTAGTAGAATCTAAAAATGTCGTTTTAATATTCAATTTAGTCAATATGAGAATTCACCATAAAAACTACTGGACGAATTTTGAAGCATCTATCGTCTAACGTATTTTTGGTAATAGGCATGACGACAGTATCAAAAAATGGTCGATTTAATGTTTTTAGGGTAAAATGTGTACTAACGTTAAAACACTGGTTTAGTTTTTATTAAAAAAATTAAGTTTACTTAGATTTTCAACAAAATAAAACATTAAAATACTGCGATCGGCCATTTTGACTGAAACGCCAATCACAGCGCATGACGTCACACGTAGATTTTTGCTGTTGTACAACTGTTGTACTATAAAAAAAAAATATAATAATAAAAACTGTTGTGTTGTTACGCATTTGGATTGATTTTGTTATTTTGTATTCTTTCACGTGTGATTTATCGACTCCACTCTACTGTAACAATGGAACCAAGCTTTATTAAAGCTTTATTGCCTAGGATTGATGTATTAATGGTGGGCGATTTCCTCGCAACAAATAAGAAATTTTGCTCATCTGAGTTTAGAAACGTAAAAACTTCCTTGAAAATTAATTTTGTATCCACCTATTTTTACCCTAGATACAACGTACTTAGATATAAACAAGAATTAGATATATTTCAAGTTCATGTGAGTTTATTTTATTTAATGTACCTACTTTCATAGGTTATTTTTAAAATAAATTTGCCTTTGTTTATTTTTGAGGTTAGCTCTTTCACAGATTGTAAGTTGCTATTTTAGACTTAATACCGATATGTTAATATGCGATAATACGAGTATTTTTCGGTACAAAAAGCACTAGTACAAGTAATATTTTTCCGCATAGTAAAAACCTAAAATCTGATAACTCACCAAGTGAAAGTGTATTTGTTCTAATTAAATTCAAATATTTCAGGTCTTCAAGACCCATCATATATGTAATCAGTTATGTGCAACTAAAACGGGACGGAAACATTTTGTAAAGTAAAATGCAAGATTTGCCCAGAGCATAAAGAAATATTATTATATATCATATTATATTATATAATATATTATTCTTGTTTGGGACATGTACAAACACTTTGTTGGGCATTCTTATTGATGTGGTTTTACACTGCGGTACTGCACACCACTTGTAAACTTTGGCATTCATTTTAATCACACGAATTAATTTAATATTTTGTTTACTTTCTTCGACAGTAGACACAATGACATGTTTACCTAGGCGTGACGTCAGAGCCGACGCCATGACACCTGCGAGCTGTTTTCGCGCCGCATTTAAAAAATATTACGAAAATGGCTTTAATCTTGGTTAAAATTAAGTTTATTACCGAAATAAAGGTTTTTTGTAAATAGTAAATGTATACCCACATTACGGAAGAGGATTTCAAAATCTTTCGTCATGCCTATTTTGAGCATGTTCTTAGTTGGACACAATCATAGCGTTCTTAGCGCCCGTGAAGTCGATTTTTTCGCACAGCAGCCACAGATTGAGTAATAGGTACTAATGTAAATAAACTCATCTTGAATTAAAAATATTTGTGTTGATTTGAGTGTATACACAGTGGAATTGAATGTGATGTTTCCTGTAATGTATATACTCAGTCCATGCTACAGAACACAGTGTTTGGTTAAAAATAAAATAGATGACTCAATTAATAAATCGCCGTTAGCTGAAATGTCTATTTCACGCTACATGCAGCAGGCAAATGTTTCGTAGGTAGCTAAAACACACGTCCCGCCCTCCCCACTCTTCTGGAGTGCCTTTTTATTGTTATTGTCGCAGGGCTTTTGCTGAGAATTTGAATTCGGACTAATTGAATAATACCTAATTCCACATTTTATTATTATAGGTACGTATATAAATATAATAAATTGTATAGTTATAAATATAAACTATTTAGCATGGACTAATAATAAACATTTCACGAAAATATTGAATTATTTTCCACGGTGTATTAAAGTTTCAGGATAAACGTTGTTTTTTGGCTCTTGTTAAAGCTAGAGAAACCTTCAAAAAGAGACTAACGTGACTATTGTGACAAATCACCTGTTGCAACAGATTGTGGGCGAGCTAGCCGGGCGAGCGTTGGTCTATATCAGCGGTGGGCAAACTTTCTTGATGGGGGCCAGAAAGTTTAGGAAATTTCAGCGGAGGGTCAGAATTATAGGAAAAATAGAGATAGATAGATTGAGAACTCTTTATTGTTTCGATATATTTACGAACTAGTGTAACAATGGGCGGTCTTATCGCTGACAGCGATCTCTGAATGCATTTTGTATTGAAACTTTATCATATAATATATTACAGCATTACACGCTTACACAAATGTTAAAAATTACAATTTAAGTTTTATGCCAAAGCAATGGTAGGCGTGTGTGACGTATGATATTGCTTTTGATTTGCCATAATATTTTCGCACTTGTCACTTCACCGCGCTTCCTTGCGCCCCGCGCCCCGCAACACATGAGCTGCGCGGCTAGTCCAGCTGGCTCCTTTAGCCATGCATCTATTGTTCTACTAAGGAGAAGTTCAAATTAATTTGTGGACCGTCAAAATTTAAATATGGCGGGTCACATACTATTCATGTCGAAGGACCGGATTGAATGCTTTCGCGGTCCGCATTTGCCCATCACTGGTCTATATAGTCAAATTTAAATTTAAATACAAAACTAAATCACTGAACTCACATTTAAAATCTTGGTAAGAATGGCTGCAGCTATTAGACTATACAAATGCGGAATAGCTCCTAGTCAGAATTGATTACAAACGCGTTCTTGCATTTTATTCACTTCTGATAATCTCTAAATATATATAACTCAAAGGTGACTGACTGACATAGTGATCTATCAACACACAGCCCAAACCACTGGACGGATCGGGCTGAAATTTGGCATGCAGGTAGATGTTATGACTTAGGCATGCGCTAAGAAGGGCTTTTTCAAAATTCCACCCTTAAGAGAGTGGAATGGATGGTTGAATTATTTTCCCATATGCCACGCCGCGGGCGAAGCCATGGGCAGAAGCTCGTTGACTATATTTTTACGGGGTATTTTGTGAACGTTGTATAGTCTTTTGCAGAACACTGATACAGTTTCAATCGCGTGCAAAAACGGTAAAGTTTGTATGTATTGTTTCTTTATTATGGTGAATTTATGTATTCCGAGCTTATATAGTCAAGCCGTCAACACGTGTAACTACCCAGTTACATGCAATCAAATCGTTCTGGCAACGTTTGTACTTAGGGGCTCCCAAGATACAGGCTATGCCTAGTTTGGGGCCCGTAGGTAATTGAGTTATTATACTGCGACAAATGTTATGCCATTACTTAAGATTTAGTATATAAGCTATGGAAATATTATTTATTTAAATTTACTATTGTATGTATAACTCATCAATATTTTTTTTTGTGGATAATAATTTTTTATCTGTATCTCTTCTAGATAAAGTCCGTATCGGCCGGGAGCCACGCGCGGCTGGCGGAGTGCACGGCGGAGCAGCGGGCGCGGCTGCAGGCGGCGGTGGAGGCGCGGCGCGGCGCCGCGCGGGCCGCGTCGGCGGCGCTGCGGTGGGCCGCGGCCGGCGCCGTGCGGGCCGCGGCCGGCGCCGTGCGCGCCGCGCGGGACCGGGACGGCGCCGCGCGCGTCGCCGGGCTCGTGGACCACTGGGTGAGACTGTACAGGCCACTATCGCACCTGATGGTAAGTGACGATGCGGTCTAGGATGTAACACGCTTGAAGATACCTATTCACTCTCGATTTAAAGACTCCCAAGTTTGTAGTTTTCAGGAAACACGGGATGCCGGTAAAGCATTCCACTCTTTGGCCGTTCGCATGATAAATGTGGAGTCAAATCTCTTTGTTCGCAGATGAGGGATATTAACCATGTAACGGTGGCGTTTTTTCTACGTGTCGTAAGGTGGTTTTTCTTTACGCACTTTTACAAGGTTTCAGGCTGAAAATTCTCTTTAAAAGATTCTCAGTTGATAGCGGTCATACTGGGGCACGAGCGATGTCTTCGCTAGTGCGCCCTCTACGCCACCTCAATGCACTCCGCGACGCCAACGCTGATTTTGATTTTTCTTTTGACAAGTGGCCTAATATTGTTGCTGCAGTATCGACATATTGTGAAAGCGTGAGTGACCAGTGGAACAATACGGTAATCCCGACTGTAGCGATAGTGAACAATACGGTAATCCCGACTGTAGCGATAGTGAACAATACGGTAATCCCGACTGTAGCGATAGTGAACAATACGGTAATCCCGACTGTAGCGATAGTGAACAATACGGTAATCCCGACTGTAGCGATAGTGAACAATACGGTAATCCCGACTGTAGCGATAGTGAACAATACGGTAATCCCGACTGTAGCGATAGTGAACAATACGGTAATCCCGACTGTAGCGATAGTGAACAATACGGTAATCCCGACTGTAGCGATAGTGAACAATACGGTAATCCCGACTGTAGCGATAGTGAACAATACGGTAATCCCGACTGTAGCGATAGTGAACAATACGGTAATCCCGACTGTAGCGATAGTGAATAATTTTTCTTCGGATCTAATTAACTCTGACATTATTTTATTTTGATTGACATTATTGTAGCAGCCCATTTAATTCTTTTATTATTTTATAACCTTGATTGGTTTTTTGTCAATGTATGAAACACTGTGAAAAAATAATAAAAAAATTTAAATTAAGTTTAAGACAACCGTCGTTTTGGAAAGCTGGAAGAGGACTGACGGGAGCTGAGTGCTAATTGAGTTCTATGACAAGGAAAGTGATGAATCGGCAGGAAAAGGTTGGGAGTCGGCAATAGTGGGTGCATGGAACAGATATACCAGCACGTTTGCCCTGGAGAGTAAGCTGGTGAATGCGTGACGAGAGCATTACGGATATTGATCGTCATTTTATTATCGAATTGTCATTTTACCAAACATACCAACATAATAATACAAATTTTTAACTTTGTTATATTGATGATGGATATCTGCGTTAATCAACAACTTTCAACTTCCGTTTTCCTCGCTACCTTACTTCCCAGGTCAAGCGTGCGTAAAGAAGTTTTACTTTAAAAATACAATAATTACCGACAGGCCTTTAACTAACGTAGTTGTTATCACATTCAATGTTATTCACAATCGTTTACTATTGCAGAAAATGTCGCCACAAGAAACACTTCCACTTCCATACAAGAAGTTTCACTTCAAAACGTTTCATTTGAAACTTCATTTAATGGACGTAGGTCCGTATTACAGAACGATGCTCAGTCATAGATCGGTGCTCAAGCAGAGATTTCATTCACTAATTGGTCACTTTATGAATGAAATCTGTGCACGAGCACTGATCGATGACAGCATCGTTCTGTAATACGGACCGTAGTATGGCTGTCTTCTTTTCGATATTGCCAAGTGTTACACTCGAAAAATCGCACACAATAGACCGATCTCCCGTATGCCCCTCCCCGCAGCACGGCAGCGCGCGCGAGCGCGTGGGCTCGCTGCAGCGCGCGCACGCCGCCTTCTCCCAGCGCGCGGCCGACTGCGGCGGGAGGCGCGCGGACGCTGCGCGTGCGCACCGGGACGCGCGGCGCGCCTGCGCCGAGCGCCGCGCCGGGAGGATCAACGCTTGTATCGCGGTGAGTACTCTAATGTTGGAAAGTATGTTAACACAAACCAATTCGGTGCGTAGTTGTCTCTCATCTATCCATGTATTCTTGCTCTACGGGATATAGTCTACGACCTTGTTTCTCTGCTAATGGTTGAACTTTCTTATTGATTTTTGATCGTCATTCATCATTTGTTAGAATCATCTATTAAAATTAAGACTGATTGTTTTTGCTATTTGTGTGATAAGTAATAAATCTAACTTTACTATCTTGATCCCTGTTTTTGTCCAAAACCCTTCATAAAATATATATTTTTTTACTAGTTATTGATTTATTTATTTATTTATTTATTCATATTAGGAAAACTTACAGCCAAAATACATATAAAAACGTAAACTTACAGTAAAAGAAACTAGGCCAGTTACAAGTTTCCACCTATAGAAACATTAGTATATAAAGAAATAAGCTCGTAGTAGGTAGCTAATGAAGTTAGCATGAGACCTATTTAGTAATGTTATTGTGGCGTGCTGGCCCACGAAAAAGTTTCTATACCAATCTCATAGATAAACTTTCCAGCTAGTTGCTAGGGGCAACGAATGTTGTTGATATAGACTTCATATTAGAGAAAATTTTATTTTCCGCATTTTGGTTTTTGTAAATATCTTTTTAATTAATATATCTTATACAAAGTCAATCGGCATATCATTAATTCAGCAAACCTATGGACCTCCTTCTATTACATCAGTGTATCTAATTTCGCTTTACTGGTGACCTGTTTTGAACCGAAAGTCCACGTTTGCAGTAAATGTGTGTGATTTTGATTTTGTTGCTGATTGCGATAATTCTGATACTGATTCACATAAAGATGTCGCTCTCAACCGATAAGAACGAAGATATTTGTCGTGTGGGCGTGCGCATTCCGCCGTTTTGGCCTGAAAAGCCGGCCATTTGGTTCGCGCAGATCGAGGGCCAATTCGCGATATCGAACATTACTACGGACAATACGAAGTTTTTCTACGTTATCGGCCAACTAGACCCGCAGTATGCTTCTGAGGTGGAAGATATAATCATCAACCCGCCCGACACCAACAGGTATGAAAAATTGAAGTCGGAACTTATCAAACGACTGTCCGCGTCACGAGAAAAGAAGGTCAAGCAATTACTTATGCACGCAGAACTTGGAGACCGTAAGCCATCTCAGTTTCTAAGACATTTGCAACATTTGGCTGGACCTGGAGTTCCCGAAGATTTTCTACGTACTATCTGGACCAGTCGCTTACCAAGTAGCACGCAAACGATAATCGCTTCGCAGATGACGTCTTCGCTGGAAGCGCTCGCAGATCTCGCTGACCGCATCCATGACGTTGTGTCGCCTACAGCGCACGTAGCATCAACATCAAGTGCCATACCAGGAAGCTCTTTAGAAGCCATGAACCAACAGATTGCTGAACTTACCAAACAAGTGCAAGCTCTAACTGCGCAGGTGAACCGGCATTCACGTGCACCGAATCGTTCAAACAAGAAAACGCGCGGTCTTTCTAGCTCCACACGATCACAGTCGAACTATAGAAAATTTCCTGTGTGCTGGTATCATAGTAAGTTCGGAAATGAAGCAAGTAAGTGCGTAAAACCATGTGATTATCATGCGGGAAACGCGAACAGCAGTCGGTAATGGCGACGACCGATTGCCAAACTTCCGGTCGCCTATTTGTCACGGACGGCGCTACGAAGATGCAGTTTCTCATTGATACTGGCAGTGACGTATGTGTCTTCCCCCGATCGGCACTCAAGGAACGTCGTGAGAAAACAAATTATGAGCTGTGTGCGGCAAACGGTACACCCATTTCTACTTACGGCTACGCTCATTTAGTGCTGAACCTAGGCTTGCGCCGTGACTTCACTTGGCGATTCATTGTAGCGGACGTTACAAAGGCCATAATAGGTGTGGATTTTTTATCATTTTACAACCTCATCGTGGATTGTCGAAATCAACGTTTAATCGACAACACTACAAGCCTTACGTCCCCAGCTTCACCTGCACAGTCAACTGGGAACATTTCATCGGTAAAAGTTATTTCTGGAAATTCCGTATATCACAACATACTAAGCGAATACCCTGAAATTACTCGACCTTCCGGTGTCCACCGTGTTCCGAAGCATAATACCATGCATCATATACAGACTACTGCAGGACCGCCAATTAGCAGCACACCACGAAGACTAGCACCGGATAAATTAAAAATTGCAAAAGACGAGTTTGCAGATATGTTGAGGAACGGAACAGCCAGACCTTCAAAGTCACCATGGTCATCACCACTTCATCTTGCGCCTAAAAAAGATAACGGCTGGCGTCCATGCGGTGACTACAGAATGCTCAACGCTAGAACCGTACCAGACAGCTATCCCATTCGGCACATACATGACTTTGCACATTGTCTCTCCGGCTGTCAAGTATACTCGGTTATCGATCTCGTAAAAGCTTATAATCAAATTCCTGTCTGCCCTGAGGATATTCCGAAGACCGCAATCACGACGCCGTTTGGTTTATACGAATTTCCGTTCATGACGTTCGGACTACGTAATGCCGGTCAAACGTTTCAACGATTTGTGGACGAGATGCTTAGGGGCCTTGAGGAGTTCTGCTTCCCGTTTCTGGACGATTTTTTGATCTTCTCACCTGATCAAGAATCACACAAGAAGCACCTTCATCTGCTCTTCAACAAACTAAAGGAATACGGCATGGTTATCAACACGAACAAGTGCATATTCGGTGTATCAGAGGTAACGTTTTTAGGACACAGCATCTCAGCAGCTGGCACTAAGCCGTTACCATCGAAGGTAGAAGCAGTTGCGAATTACCCTCCACCGAAAACCATTAGAGAACTGCGAAGATTCCTAGGAATGGTGAACTTTTACAGAAGGTTTATTCCTGACGCAGCGCGGCATCAAGCGCCTCTGAATGCACTGCTCACAGGATCAGTTAAAGGTTCACATCCCGTGCATTTTTCAGAAGAAGCTACTAAAGCATTCATCGCCTGCAAGGAAAGTCTCTGCCAAGCAGCACTACTCGCTCATCCAGACTGCCAAGCGAAGCTCGCTATAGTCACCGATGCTTCAGACACAGCAATGGGCGCGGCTTTACAACAGCATAGAAACGGCCTGTGGGAACCTTTAGCATTTTTCTCTCGAAAACTTTCGCCATGTCAACAGAAATACTCGCCTTACGACAGGGAACTTCTCGCCATCTACGAAGCAATAAAATACTTTCGTCACATGGTGGAGGCGAGAGATTTCATTATTTACACTGACCATAAGCCCATAACTTTCGCATTTCATTCACGAAAAGAAAAGTGCTCACCAAGACAGTTCAGACATCTGGATTTTATTTCACAGTTTTCCACAGATATCAGGCATATTTCAGGAAAGGATAACGTTGTGGCTGACAGTTTATCACGCATCGAAGAGATTACTCAGCCCATCGATCTATCCAAGCTTGCTCAAGCACAAAGCACAGATCCTGAACTAGAACAACTTTTGGATAGCGATACTTCTCTGCGCTTGACAAAAATCAAACTGCCTGGATCTCACACAGAAATCTATTGTGACAAGTGCAGCAATGTGGCCAGACCTTATGTGACCAAAGACATGCGACGGCAAGTGTTCGAAAACTTGCATTCTTTTAGCCACCCTGGCATAAATGCGACGACGAAACTGATATCGGAACGCTATGTATGGCCTAGTATGCGAAAAGATTGTAGAGAGTGGACTCGTTCCTGCCTAGCATGCCAACGATCAAAAATAACACGTCATGTCTCATCTCCGTTAGCATCATTCAGCTTACCTCGAGCCAGATTCATGAAAATCCACATAGATTTGATCGGACCTTTACCTCTCTCACAAGGGTATCGTTACTGTCTCACATGTGTAGATCGCTTCACACGATGGCCCGAGGCTATACCATTACAGGAGATAACAGCTGAAACAGTGGCAAAAGCTTTAGTTCACGGATGGATATCCAGATTCGGCTGCCCTGAAGATATCGTCACTGATCGTGGTCGACAGTTTGAATCAGAACTTTTTAAGCATCTGTCCCACATCATCGGATTTCAACGCAGACGAACTACAGCCTACCATCCAGCATGCAATGGACTCGTCGAAAGATTCCACAGACAGCTTAAAGCCGCCATTACATGTCATGCGACGAGCAGCTGGCTTGAAACACTTCCACTTGTACTACTGGGAATCCGGGCGGCATTTAAGGAAGACTTACAAGCGACTCCAGCTGAGCTCGTATATGGAGAGACACTACGACTTCCAGGTGACATTTTTTGTCAATCGGCTGATGGCACAGAGGACTTGACAGTATACACTGAAAGACTGCGCACATTCGCCAAAAATTTGTTGCCATTACCAACTTCTCACCATGGGAATAACCGCTCCATATTCATTTTCAAAGATTTAGCAACAGCATCCCACGTCTTTCTAAGAGATGACACCTCGCATCCATCTTTTCAAGCAGCTTACACAGGCCCGCATGAGGTGATAGAACGAGGGGATAAAGTTTTCAAGCTCCGCATAAAAGGCAAAGAAGTCACGGTATCAGTCGACCGCATTAAACCTGCCTACATACTTCGTGAGTTGGACCATTCTCCCGTCGTGGCAGCACCCGAGACCCGAGACGCTCCAGTGACCACCACTCGATCAGGACGAACAGTGCGTTTTCCAGAATATTATCGCCCGTAGGACGGTCTCTGGAGGGGGGTGATGTGGCGTGCTGGCCCACGAAAAAGTTTCTATACCAATCTCATAGATAAACTTTCCAGCTAGTTGCTAGGGGCAACGAATGTTGTTGATATAGACTTCATATTAGAGAAAATTTTATTTTCCGCATTTTGGTTTTTGTAAATATCTTTTTAATTAATATATCTTATACAAAGTCAATCGGCATATCATTAATTCAGCAAACCTATGGACCTCCTTCTATTACATCAGTGTATCTAATTTCGCTTTATTATTAAATTTGAGAAACAAAAAATTCAGATGCCAATTTTTGCCTTATGGAACGCTCCCCGCCAAAGAAAATGTCATAAGCATTATTAATCTTTGAAAAGTCATTAAGAAATGAAGAGGTTCTCCAGAAGAAGGTATTTTGCTTATAGTTTGTTCTCGCCAAAGGAACAGAAAGAAGCGGTGTATGCCGTAAATTAAATGTTGGAGTTCGAAGGGAAATTTTGCTGAGTAACTCGGCACTATCGACTTTATTATTTAAGATATTCAAATAGTATGTTACATCTGCCATAATCCGCCTTGTTTTGAGTGGCAGAAAATGATGACGTCTACAGCGCTGCTCATAGCTGACGTCAAATGTTTTAGAGCGAAACTGTAAAAATCTTAAAAACTTCCGCTGTACTCTTTCGATGCGTAAAATATGGCACTCATACTGTGGATTCCACACCTGAGAGCAGTACTCGAGGATACTGCGGACGTAGGCACAGTACAAAATCTTTAGTGTTTTAATATTATTGAATGGTGTAGATACCCTCATGATAAATCCAAGGGCTTGCAAAGATTTTGTAACGATACTATCTATGTGTTGATTGTACATTAACTTAGAATCTTGCAGCACACCTAAATCTCTCATGATCTCTACTCGGCTTAATTTTTTACCTTTTAAGTAATATTTTGATTCAATAACGTTCTTTTTCCTCGAGAAAGTAATTGTATAACATTTATCAACATTGAGGTCTAATTTATTTGTTAAGCAGTAATCACTAAACCTATCGAGATCTTCTTGAAGTTCGATTGAATCAACTAAAGTACTGATTGGTTTAAGAATTTTCATATCATCTGCAAATAAATAGAAGTTTGAGTGCAAAAAACAGGAGTTAATGTCATTTATGAAAATGATAAAGAGCAGAGGTCCTAGTAAGGAACCCTGGGGAACTCCAGATGTTATATTAGTCCATGATGATCTAAATCCATTGAGAACAACAGCCTGAGATCGACGTTCTATGTAGGAGGAGTACCATCTATAAAGATCACCGTGTATTCCTGCTGATTGTAATTTAGCTAAAAGCAATGAGTGGTGTAATTTGTCGAACGCTTTGCTATAATCTGTAAATATGCCATCAACCTGGTGCCCCAACGCCATATGGTCCACTATAAATTCATTTGTGAGAAGTAGATTGGACGTTGTGGAGCGCCCTTTAAGAAACCCGTGTTGGTCCTGTATAAATATTGGTTTTCAAGCTGCGTATGTTTGTGAATAAACTATCTTCTCAAGCAGTTTCGCAAAAATGCATAGTTTCGATATAGGGCGGTAATTCTCAACTTGAGACTTAGACCCTTTTTTGTGAATAGGCGACACTAGTGCAGATTTCCACATGCGTGGGACGACGCCCTCCCGAACTGACCTGGTGTAAATTATACCAAGCGGAAGAGTAAGACTTTGCGAGCATTTAACAATAAAGATGGGTGGAAGGTCATCTGACCCAGCTGATTTATTTGTGTCGAGAGATTTTAATAATTTCTCTAAAACCTCCAATGAGATTTCAATGGAACCAATGTTCACTGGATTATCCGTATGATGAGCCACGTGGCTAGTGGAAGTTGAAGGACTATTACAAGTTGATTGACGGAAAGTTGATTTGAAAAACTTTGAAAATAGTTCACATAAGCCCTCACCCGTATCTGCGGTGTCATTGCCATACGTCATAGTGGAAGGAAAAGATGAATTACAAGTTTTATTTTTGACAAAAGACCAGAATGCTTTAGGTGAATGAGTAATTGAGGTTTCAATCTTATTGATATACGAGTTATAACACTCTTTCTCATAGACCTTCGCACGGTCCCGCAGCGTACAGAAAGAAACGTAATCGGACCTATTTCCATATCGTCTATATTTGCAAATATGTTTATATTTCTCAGCTAGTATCTTTATGAGACTTGCGGTGAACCAGGGAGGATGCTTGCTATTTACAGATACTGTTTTATGGCGAACATACTTATCTCGCAATGTATATAAAGTTTCATAAAATAATTCAAGAGCTTCATCAATTGATTTTAAATTTAAATTGTATTGCCAGTTAGTTTTATCGAGATCTTTACATAAATTAGCGTAGTCACCAGATTCATAAAAATATTTTACCCTTGGCTTATTGGGGCAACATTGTTGAACTGAGAGATCTAACTCGACAAGTAATGAAGGGTGGTGCGCGTCCTCAGGGACAAGTGGGTCAACACAGTTATTAATATTTAATGACAAATTAGAAAAAACTAAGTCAAGAATGCGTTTATTTTGATTTTCAATAAAATTGAATTGTGATAAATTGCATAGAATTAAAGTATCAATAAATGTTCTAAGTGAATCGCCCGATACGGTCGGTACTGTAAGTGCAGTGGGACCAGGTTGTTGAGCCCATTGAATAGAGGGGAGATTAAAATCGCCTACTATAATGAATGAGTCTGACGAATGATGTGTACAAATATCTTGCAATTTATCCGTAAAAAATCCCAACTGCGACGCAGCACTGAAACCCTGACCTTGATTACAAAGGTAAATACAGCACATATGTATTTTTTTGGAAACATTCCGACTTCCGGGTAAAGTAACAGTAAGCCAAATATCCTCCGCGGACGAGCACCAGTCCGGGTTGGCAGCAGCGGCAAGAGCCCGCTTCACCGCGATAACAACTCCGCCGCCGAGCGACTGAGCGGTCCGCTCATAGTCGCGGTCCCTTCTAAAAACAATATACGAATCATCAAAAAGCTCCTCGCTTTTTATACTCGGTAAAAGCCATGTTTCAGTAAGGCATACGATGTCATAGTTATTAAGCTGAAGATTTCTGTAGAACATATCCGTCTTAGTACGTAATCCCCTTACGTTTTGATAAAATATCTTTAAGCTATCCATTGTGAATAATTAGTTTTACAGTGCAATAGACAAGGGAAATATAGAATAAATAGGGGAATTCTACTATTAATAAGAAATATAGTATTGTATTTAGGATGTAATTGTACACTGAGGCCATACGCATCGAAAGGTAAAATAAGATAATAAAATAAATCAGTATACTCAATTGAATCAAAGGGTAGGTTAAAATAACAAGCCAATAACACGATCATCGATATCACGTTATTAAAAACATCAAAAAAATACGATATAAGAGTATGTTTATGGTATGTAGTATCCTTGCAATACAAATAGCAACAACGTAAATAGTAGTATATATATGCTTGCAATAAAATGAATAAAGGTTCACTTGTTATTAGTGTTCGTGATGCGTTAATGTCCTTCCCCTTGGTGTCAAAACATCGCATATATCTAAGTAGTATTATCATAGTTGTTATGCCAAAGTTATCATATTTTATAACAAACGTAGGCAAGTAAATCAGAGACGGAATATAACAGATGTAACATAGTAGATACAAAATAAATTCATGTTCAAAGTTACCTTCAAATAAGATACAATGAGCGGATGCTATTGTTTTGCTATAACTGCCTATAACATGCGAGTTTATGGCCGTAAAACGCATAAATCGCAAAAAAATAAATAATAAAACATTATTAGGTAAGTTAATAGGCTTGAGTAATAGATAAACGCGAAATAATAAACCAAAAAATGCCAAAACTATAGCACGTAAACAACTTCCTTTGCTGGAGAAAATGGCACATAAACAGATGAGAGTACGGGTCAAATTAGAATGCACGGCTGGAGTTAAAAACTGGTCGGTAGCATCGAACAATAAATACCTTACTTCGGAGTGGAGCGGCATACACGCGTTCGCTTGGCAAGCTGAATACTGGACTATGATTCTCAAACTTTTACACAAAATTATGATAGAAAACAATAAAAACAATTTAACTATTTTCAACATATCTTCTTCAGATCCTCTTCGTTCCTCACGGTTAGAAACGGTGAAGTTATGTTTTTCCGTATCATAATTTTGCATTGCTTCACCCAAACAAATTGGTAGTGGTTCTCCTTTGCTACAGCTTTGACTTTGGAGAGAAGTTGCTTGTTTGCTGCCGTAAGGTGGTCGTTCACGAAAATTTTTGAGTTTTCCTGAAATCCAAGTTCGGAAGCCAAAATCCCCTTCAGGCTGCGTACAGCAGATACAAAATTTTCTTTTAAGTACCTGTTATTGAAGCAAGCTATAATAGGTTTAGGGGCATCTTTGATGCGAGTTGGGACTCTGGATATGAAATTTAAATCTTCCTTCCTGAACGGAACACCCACTTTCTTAGCGATCTGGCTTAGCACTTCGAATAGATTTTCATCTCTTTTCAGCGGCACCCCTTTTATCTCAATGTTACTCAGCCGAGACCACTGGTCTTTCTCATTAAGACTTTGCTCCATTTTCTTGATGGACTTGATGGATTGGAGTAAAGATACCTCACCTGTGACTTTTTCAACCTCAGTGAGTCTTCCATCAAATGCCTTCCCTGTATCACCCAAGTCCTTCATCCATGAATGTGCCAAGTCCACCGACGTCTTAAGGTCTCCTAGGTCAGATTTGACCTCGCCCATATCCGCAACCAATCGGTCAATCGGCTTCAGTTTGTCAGACAGCTTTTGAATTGCAGCCAAGATCGTCTCCATGTCAGGTGGGGATTGACTCTTCGGCGAAGCTACGGAAGCAACTGCGGGCACAGCTCTGCAGGTGGAACATTTCCACATTAACTTTCTTTCCGCACCCAACTTACGAAACCCAGCCTCAGAAATTCCAGCACACTGAAAGTCAAAGTGCTGGGAGCACGATGAGCAAAGGGGCCCCTCGGACATTTTCGAACGGCATTTCCCGCAAGTAAACATCGTGGAAAAAATAAAAAAGTTTGGTGGTCACTGGATGTTATGATCAGGGATGTAAACGACTGCTCGCTACTACGATAAGCGGGCGAATGAATGGTAATAATAATAGTAACGGCCATCGATCACACATAGATCCTGGACCCTAACTAGGATTCCCCGTGTCTAGGGACCCAGGAACTACGAGGATTATGGTCACAACACCCAGACTCAGAACAAGTATTTGCGCTTATTTTTTTCTGTGCACAAACACTTATCCTATCGCGAGAATCGAACCCGCCACCTCCGGGTTATGAGCCAACCACCACACCACAGAAGCTGTCAAATTGATAGATCGATAGATAGATAAAACTCTTTATTGAAACACCATATCACGGGAACAACTTATAAAGTTAAAGTAAAAAGATTCATTGCAAATGGGCAATTTTTAGCACTTTTACAAGTCAAAATTATATTAGATACTTAAGATTAAGTTAGTAAGGAATGCACTATATGCAAAGTACTTATTGTCAAATATTAAATAGCAAGCCCATTACAATATGTAAGTTTGAAAAAAAAGAGAGTACTAACTTCAAAATTAAGGGTCACAATGGGAAGTCTTATCGCTTAAAGCGATTTCTTCCAAACAACCCAAGCTAAAGGGTAATTTAAGGTTCCGTCTTCGCCCTCGCCATAAACCCCTATCCCATAAATAGAATCATCAAAATCGGTTCGCCCAGTCGTTAAGTAATGAGGCAATAAAATTTTTAAAATACAGTTGAAATGAGGACCTCTTCCTTTTTTGAAGTTTGCTAAAAAGATAACCTTCATATAATTTATATGAAAATTAGTTTTTTATTTTATGTTAAGGAATGACAAGCTAGTCGTTCGCCTGATGTTAAGCGACATTGCTGCCCATTTTGGTTGCAGTGTCACTCGGAACTCTAAATTATAGAGTTTCGCATTCCGCTGCACTGCGCACGTCATCCTGAGACATCAGCACAGTCTGGTAATATACTAGATTGTGAGTTAGTCTCATTTGCCTATAATTTGTCAATAATTTCAATAAGTATAGTGTTTTTCAAACCGGAACACAGTAGCGCTTGCGCACTACTGCTTGGCGACAAAATAACTGGCAAAGCGGTGGTACTTACCTAGACAAACTTTACAGAAAAGTCTTACCACTTAGTAATATAGGTACATAGCTATATTTTTAATAATTATATATTTATCCAGGAGATAGAAGAAGAGCGAGCCCAGATCCAGCTCCGCTTGAACCAGCAACTGTCAGATATGGAGACGGAGAGGCGTGACACTGAGCAGCGGCTGCAGCTCTGGGTGCAGCGCGAGGCCGAGCACTTCCAGCAGCGGCTGCAGGAGCATCTGCGGGCTGAGAGGGAAGCCTTGGAGAACAGGTGCTTATTTATTTATTTAATATTTGAAACGGAGATGCTTCGAGGTTGCTCGGTCAAAAAACTTATAACCTTCTCCTTGTGAAAGAAGGCTCGTATCTTAGCAGTGGGTAGTGGGGAAAAACAGGCTGATAATGAGAGGGAAGGGTACATGAAAATCAGTAGCCGAGGTTGTTGTTTGCCTCAGTTGTGCGCTGAGCCGGGACTTATTCCTGACAATTGATGATTGATAGACTCAGGCGTGACTTCGCGGAAGTACATCTTAGGTACAAAATGAAATAAGAATATCTAGTGGATTTCCGCTAAATCTAGGTAATTAGATTATCTATATTGGGGCAGTCGCAAGATTATTGTAGGTAAATTAATGAAAAAACCTGAAAAACCCTAAGAATCCCGAAGTTACAATTACAAATTATAAAAAATATTATTATTATTATGAAATTTAAATTTATTTTATTATTATAAAAATAATTATTATAAAACCTGAAATTAATTTTTTTTATATAAATTTTAAAATATTATAATTGTTAAATTAATTAAATTATTATTATAACGAATAAACTGAAATTTCAATTAAAAAAAATATATAGACAATTATTGTTATTATAAATTAGTTATTATTATAAATAAACCCCACAGCAATACGGACACCCCTCGACACGCCCCCCCCGCCCCCCGCGGCCCCGCCGAGGGCTCGAGCGACAGTTGCGACGCCCCCATATAGATAATCTAATCTAGTGCCTGAATTTAGCGGAATTACACTAGATATTGTTATTTCATTTTGTGCCTATTCCTGACATCGCGCCGACCGCATATCGGGTGTGGGGTTCATGTTACCTGTGCGATGCGATGTTGTGCGTCAGGAATAAACTTTATTTCATTTCATTTACATAACAATTACTTATTATTATGTAGTTTGTATTTTATTTAATTATGTATATATTATCTATATTATAGTATTCATTAATATTTGTATTTTATTAAATTTGTAAAATATGTATATTTTTATCTTAATAGTTGTATCGTTGTTATAGTTTTATTTTAATTTATTTGATGATCAAAATGAATGTTAAAAATTATGCTCATTTCCTTATATGCACGCCTAATCAAATTGTTTCTCTGCACGCCTTGGTTGACTGGTAGAAAATGCTGTTTAAATAAATAAAGTATTAAATAAATAAATAGATAAATATGTGACACAGAATCGACACAATCGGTGATCACGAAACTTTGATTGCAATGCGACAGGAGACATTTCCGTACTAACTATCCACATAAACTGCATATTCATACTGTCAAATCCATACAAATTTATGTTTCTATCTGTTGCAATCTATTAAATTGAAATTGGTCATTGAACAGGTTGTCAAAGAAGGCCCAAGACATCGAGGCAGAGCTGGGGTCGCTGTCGGCCCGCGTGTCCCGCCAGCTCGGCCGGCAGCGCGCGCTGCTGGAGGCCGACGCCGAGGAGCTGCGGGCCGAGGGCGACCGGCTCCGGGACCAAGAGGCTGCTGGGCTCGAGGGCACGGACACTCTCGCCAGATACGGGAAGGAGTTTGACGAGGGTAAGTAAGTTTTTATATAAAGCTAGCTGACCCGCCCCGGCTACGCACGGGTTAACAGTTCCACACCCTAACCCTCTCCAAGAGAATTCTTGTTCTTATTTTACTCTTCTTACCTTTTAAACCTTCCCTAGACTACGACAAACATTTCAAAACCAAAAACAACTAAATCGGCCCGGTCGAGTCTCTCTCTCTCGTTCTCGAGTTTTAGCGAGACTAACGAACAGCTATTGATTTTTACATGTGTGTATAAGAAGAAGAAGAAGACAAGAAGATTGATGTTCATAATATTGGTTATTTTAAATGTAATCATTCCTTTGATTGACTAATGACTTCCTAAGTGTCATGAAATCAGAAGAGATCTAACCAGAATTCGTAAAATAAACAAATATTTGCATTTTCTAATAATCCCTATATAATAATGGTAGATGAAACTGGAATAAAAAATTTATTTGAAACAATAAATAAATTTGAAATGTAATATTTCATATTTCACTAGGGGATCTTTCCACTAGATGTAACCAGAAAATATGGCGTTTGTTTAAAAAAAGCAAAATTGTATGTTTTGTACCTTTTGAAGATGAAGAAGATGAGAGATTTTTAATCAGAACTGAGTAAAAAGTTAGTTACTGAGTAAAAAGTAGTTTTGGTGAATCCCGAATTGTTGATAAATAGTTATGTATGTTTGTTTAGATAAATATAATATTAATCTAAAAGTGCTGTGCCAGCTGAATTGCACATTTATTAAGTTGCAGCATGTCTTATGATCTATTTGTTAACCGAACTCTCAAAAAAGGAGGATTCCCAATTCAACTTTTTTTAAAAATGTTTGTTACCTCAGAACTTCTGACCGGGTGATCCGATTTAGATTATTATTTTTTTATTTGAAAGCTCGTGCTCCCCGTGTGGTTATTTAATTTAAATTTCATCAAGATCTTATACGTATTTGAGTTATCGTTGCTTATTTCGATTTCGACTACATTGATGATGTTCTCATTGGGATTGAAATCGGTTAAAACCCATTTTATTAAAGGAATTATTTTTTATTGGACGGACTAGTATCGACTGTTATCTGTTGTATATATGTTCTAGGTGCTGGCGCGATCAGTGCCGACATGGAGGTATTCAGCCGGGACGTGGTGGAAGCTGTACAACACTTGTATAACGAACTGCTGCGCACACTACTGCTGGCCCAGGAACAGGTTGAGGTATATAAATCTTTATTATCCACTACAAAAAGGAATCATTTTATTTACATCGTAAATTTTTAATTTTAATTTTGACTTGTAAAAGTGCTAAAAGTAGCCTATTTGCAATAAAATCTTTTGACTTTGACTTTGACACTAAACACAAGAAATTATTTATATAAATTTAATTTCCAATATATAATTTGTTATAATTTATTAATATTGTATTTTTTTGTGAATGTCACTAACATTATAAAATTCGCCATTCATTTTATTATATATATTGTTTAATTGGACACTTAATAATAATAATAATGCCCAACTATCACATTATTACTAGCTGTGTGAAAATTTTCCACTCTTTCTCAACTTTTCTTTCATAAGAACCTTATGAGACCTTTATGATTACCTTATAAGACAATAATGAACACAGTAAAAAAAAGAATTTGTGAAAATGTTCCAACCATATTATGTATGCATGTGATGAGATGACCAAGGGAAATAGAGATTTATTTTTATATATTAAGATTACTTTTTACGACGATTATATCTAATCATAATGTCTGTATTACGTATAGGAAGACTGCAAAACAATGGTGCAGCAAGACGCGGCGACCAGCCAACAGTTTGCTGACGATTCGGACACGGCGATCTCGACTCTTGTGGAAGCTAACAAAGAAGTTATGGACACCGTTATCGGAGCTATCGAGGTAATATTTGACTCTAATACACTAACGATAATCATCGCAAACACCAACAAACGTGTTCCTATCAAAATTTCCCATTTAACACACATTTGAAAAAAAATCAGGAAACTTTTAAAGTAAGCATAAGGAAAATATTTTTATTTGCAAGCATGTAAGGTGTGTGTGTTTTTGTTTTTCTATTCTCACACCAACAGACCACGCGGCTTAAAAGAAGTAATTTTTTTTTTATTTGATAATCTTCCAGTAGGCATATCCAGAATGTTAAAATCTAGACTGCATCGGCGAGGTAAAACCTACAATAAAAATAATTGTGCAGCAAAAACAGCGCCATCTATCTCCAAACGTTGCAAAGCTTGTATTCTGACAATCAGCTATTTCCCACTTAAATTTACGACAGTGGTTTTAAATATTTGCCTTTACAACCCAGCTATCTTCCACCTACTCACATGTTAGTACAAAAACGAAAAGCTAAAAAGCTCCCCCAATCCACAGGCAAACAACACAGCGAGCATCGCTACCTTAACTACCGTGGCAGCTGCGTCATCCAGCCAGCTATCGTCCAGCACCGCCCACGTAGCGGCCCACGCAGCCAGGGTCCAGGGCCTGTCGGGCCAGGTGGCCCGGTTCGAGGAACAGCTGGTGGAGGCGGTCGGGAGACACGAGGACTTGGAGGGACGGTACCTTAACGAGGAATATAAGGTGTACTCGCCTACAGGTTAGTGGAAATATTTGCTACTTTTTCCCCTAATTCCCTCCACCACCCCATTTGTACTTTCTCTACTGGTTTTCCTCTTTCACCATCCTTGCCTACAAACCCATTTCTTCCTTCTCTGCCTTTTGTACTTTTGTTTTGCTTTTTAGAAATACATATTTTACTTTTACTACTTTGTACTAGGCGGTAGGACTCTTCTGCAAAGTTCGTCTCGGTAGGTACCACCGCTTTGCTAGTTATTGTGCCGCCAAGCAGTAGAGCGCAAGCACTACTGTGTTCCGGTTTGAAGGGTACTGTAGCTAGTAATTTACTGGGCAAATGAGACTTAACGACCTGACATCACAGTGTAGTAATCTTACTAGATTGTGCTGATGTCTCAAGATGACGTACGCAGTGCAGTGTCTCGCGAAACTCTATACTTTAGAGTCCCGAGTGATACTGCAACTGATATGGCAGCCGTGTCGCTTAACATGAGACGGACCCCGTCCCGTAATACATTACCCTGCCTCCAGGGCGCACGCCGGCGCGCCAGGAGTACCGCTACCCGCGCGTGCTGGCTGCCAGCTCCCCGCGGGACGCGCTGGCCGCCAGCTCCCCGCGGGACGCGCTGGCCGCCAGCTCCCCGCGGGACGCGCTGGCCGCCAGCTCCCCGCGGGACGCGCTGGCCGCCAGCTCCCCGCGGGACGCGCTGGCCGCCAGCTCCCCGCGGGACGCGCTGGCCGCCAGCTCCCCGCGGGACGCGCTGGCCGCCAGCTCCCCGCGGGACGCGCTGGCCGCCAGCTCCCCGCGGGACGCGCTGGCCGCCAGCTCCCCGCGGGACGCGCTGGCCGCCAGCTCCCCGCGGGACGCGCTGGCCGCCAGCTCCCCGCGGGACGCGCTGGCCGCCAGCTCCCCGCGGGACGCGCTGGCCGCCAGCTCCCCGCGGGACGCCATGCTCGCGCGGTTCCGCGCCGCGCACTGCAGCCGGGACGATGTGAGTACAATCGGGCTCTACAAATCTTTATCAGTTTTCAAATTAGATTCTTTAGCACATTGTGAACAGTGTAGGGGCACAGAATGCTAACGCGGCAGTAATTATTGCACGCGGCGACCGCGCCGCTCCGGCCTCCGCAGTCGGCTCTCCACCAGTACCGCGTCTTGTTGTAGTGTAACCGATAATGTACCGACTCGACATATATATTAATTTATTCAGTGAGCCTGGTTGTCCTCGGGGCCCCCGCACCATAGACAAGAACACGCCTGACAATGGACCCCCCACAGTGGTGACCTTCGACATTTATATGGTGCGGTTCGGATCTCAGGAATCCAGGCACGTGTCCAATGAACTTTGAACTCAGTACAATGCAGCAAAAGTTTGACTATTTTTAGTTCAAAATAGTAGCCAATTTGTGTAAATACTGATTAATGTATAGAAGAAGAATATAATTTAATTTGATGAATGTTAAACATTTAATAATTTTTGTTTGGTTACTTTGGGTTGTCTGGACGAGATCGCTTTAAGCGATAAGACCGCCCACACTTAATTCTTAAGTTTGTGCCTGTAAATTGTTCCTACAATGTGGTGTTTCAATAAAAAGTTTTATCTATCTATCTATAATTATTGGTCTAATGAAAAGTTGATTATTTACAATACTAAACCAACTCCAAATATTAAAGTGAAGTCTCAGTACAATATAATGAAAATTGATGCCGCGTAAAATGTATGAAGCGAATACGACGAATGTAAAGAAAATTGATACCGCGTAAAATGTATGAAGCGAATACGACGAATGTAAAGAAAATTGATACCGCGTAAAATGTATGAAGCGAATACGACGAATGTAAAGAAAATTGATACCGCGTAAAATGTATGAAGCGAATACGACGAATGTAAAGAAAATTGATACCGCGTAAAATGTATGAAGCGAATACGACGAATGTAAAGAAAATTGATACCGCGTAAAATGTATGAAGCGAATACGACGAATGTAAAGAAAATTGATACCGCGTAAAATGTATGAAGCGAATACGACGAATGTAAAGAAAATTGATACCGCGTAAAATGTATGAAGCGAATACGACGAATGTAAAGAAAATTGATACCGCGTAAAATGTATGAATGCGAATACGACGAATGTAAAGAAATATGCGGATATTTGCTACATTACTAATAAGTACATATTAATTTTAATAGTTTTAGCATCAATTCTAACGTAAAGAGTATTTGATAATGAAACTCTTTACTTTTTTTTAAGTTGACACATTAACAACATTGCATTTGTTACAATGACATCACACTAATATTTTAAAGGCAAAAGTTTGTATGTGTATTTGTTACTTCTTCACGCTCAAACAGCGGAAAGGATTTGGATGAAATTCGGTATCAAGATAGGTTACTCATGATTAACCTATAGGCTACATTTTATTCCGGAAAAGTGAAATGTTCCCGTGGGGTGAGCAAATAATTAAAATACTTTTTATCAGCGCGTGAAACCGCGGGGCGCAACTAGTATTCAATACACACGGCAAGCCGGTCGACCTTCGCCGAAAGCCTCATTGGCATCATCAGCTTGAAGACTGCTGTAAATAGACCACTCACCCGCTAAGCTACTTTTACGTTAGTGATCATAATAGAAAATGAAATAACCGATGTTATTTCAGGAGTGCATCCTGGTGGAGTCGGAGTCGGAGCCGGCGTCCCGCGCGGCGAGCGACTGCGAGTCCTCGCTGTCCGAGGACAGACCGCCCCCCGCGCCCCCCATCCCCAACGAGAGCGACATCCTGTGCGCTGTCAAACGTGCTGGTTGAGCAGGTCGGCTCATACACCGGAGGCGGCAGGACAAGGTATTTGTGCGCAAAAAGAAAGCGCGTGGGTTTTGTGCGAGTATGGTCCTCGTAGTTCCTGGGTCCTACAGGGAATCCTAGTTAGGGTCCAGGATCTGTGTATATGATCGTTGACCGTTATTTATGTATTATCTATAATAATAACACAGACAGACCTACGAGAAATAAAAAAAATATATTTCTGGTAACTAGAGAAGAATAGTTATTATGTTTCGTTTATATCTATTAAGTTCGAAATAGAGCAATTTAAAACAAGAGGTAATACTGAGTAAAGATTCCACTGCTATGCGGCGACTCACTACAAAACGTGTTAAAAGCGTGTGTACTGTATTTCGCTGGTCACAGGTGGCTGTGGTTACGCCGAACCTAGAGTTGATAGCATTATTCCAGGCACCGTTTTCGCGTCAGCACTTACCATCAGGTGATACAAAGCAAACCTACCAAAGGTTAAAAGAATATATAAGTAGTCATGACCCTGATTTCACAAACCAAAAGTTAAAATCGCTTCAAAAATTTGAAAGCATTAATATTGTTTCACAGACTCGAGACCATCACCAAGGCAAAGAAAACGCAGACCGCTCGATATCATACAAAAAGCCTTCTAAGCTCCGCGCGCCATCTTCGAACAAGAAACCACTTGTTGAACGAAACGGGCTCTGAAGTTCAATTCTTTAAACTTAATACAAAAAAATATGATCATTCATCCATTTTTTTTTCTTCAGTAAAATCTCAAATATAAAAGTGCCAGTTATATTTATAGCCCAAAATTTGTGTAACCAAACCAAAATTTGTAGTAGTAAGTAAACACAGTCGTGATAGAATAGTAGAGGATCCCGATATAAAACGACCTTCACCGATATGTTTATTTGATGAAACGTATATTATATTTCATTTAATATGTAAATAAATATATTACATATGGGTTGCTTAACAAATTTCAGTCCAGGATCATTATTTTAAATTAAAAAAAATCTAATATTTTTATTATTTTTTAGCATTTACTGCATCTTCAGCTAAAAAATTATAATAATAGCATATTGCACCGGTGACTGTATCGGTGCAAAATGCTAGTATCTTTTTACCTGTTTATAGCTGGTTACCCGAGAGTTGTGACCGGAAACGAATAGGCAACCTAACGTTTGCATATTCTATGGACTTCATACTTTCTAAATAAAATACAAAGTTACTTCAACACAACCCATATGCAATATATTTATTTACATATTAAATCAAATATAAAATACGTTTCATTAAATTAACATCTCGGTGAAAGTCGTTTTATATCGGAATCTTACCGTTTTTAATACTTGTTTGTTGTAATAAATATATATATAGAAAAAAAAAACATAATAAATGTAGGTGGCAAATCATGTGCGCTGAATTCCGTATCTTGGTCATGTTTTTACCACATAAACAAACTATACTGATGCTTAAATATATATACTTGTACTTTTTTATGATATTTTTGTTTTATTTAATCATTATTTATAGGATCATTATTTTAAATTTAAAAAAATCTAATATTTTTATTATTTTTTAGCATTTACTGCATCTTCAGCACAAAAATTATAATAATAGCATATTGCACCGGTAACTGTATCGGTGCAAAATGCTAGTATCTTTTTACCTGTTTATAGCTGGCTACCCGAGAGTTGTGACCGGAAACGAATAGGCAACCTAACGTTTGCATATTCTATGGACTTCATACTTTCTAAATAAAATACAAAGTTACTTCAACACAACCCATATGCAATATATTTATTTACATATTAAATCAAATATAAAATACGTTTCATTCAATAAACATCTCCGTGAAAGTCGTTTTATATCGGAATCTTACGTTTTTAATACTTATGTTTGTTGTAATAAATATATATATATAGAAAAAAATAAAAAAACAATAAATGTAGGTGGCAAAGCATGTGCGCTGAATTCCGTATTTTTCTATGGTCATGTTTTTACCACAAAAACAAACTATACTGATGTTTAAATATATATACTTATACTTTTTTTATGATATTTTTGGTTTATTTAAATTATTAAATATATTTAGACAGTAATCTGTGATAAGGCCGCCCTTTGTTCTACCATATTTTGCAAGTTTTTTTTATGGTTGTTATGTATTAGTTGGTGTTCAATAAAGTATTATTATTGTATCGTAATCTGTGTTAATCTCTAATTATAATAAATTAATTTTAAAGGTATCAACGAATCTTATTTATGAACACAGTAGCTAAACGACTCGATAATTTCAGACCCCACCTAAACGGCCCCCACTAGGGGTGGTTCATACTTATTCTTAATCTCTGTGCTAACACAGTACTAAATAATTTTAGTAGATATAATAATTATATTTCTTGGTCATTCAGTTGGTAAGTCATCTACTGACCAATCTTCAAATCTAAGTAAGTCTTAATTTAAATGATAATCTAGATTAAGACAAGAAGTAAGTCTTAATTTAGATTAAGACTTACCAACTGACAACCAACAAATATTTTATATACAAAATTATTTTTGTACCATTACATGTAATGGTCATGAAGGTGTCTAGCAGACATAGTATATATTTAATATACTTCAACACCAGGTAAAATAAAAAGTGCATTAATTTGTTTAAAAAGATTTTATTAGCAAATAGACATAGAACTATTTTACACAAGAGTATTTGACATAGATCAGACTGAGTTTGAATAAACGTTTTCAAACTTGGGAGGTATAATAACCAAGTGAGTTATGCAGCGAAATATTTGTTTCAGTGTAAAAGTAATCATAATACTCATTTTCAGTGACCAAATTCTGGCGAAACTGTGGTGAAATCACCGCAGAAGCCAGTCAACTAAGCCAACTAAGATTCAATTCAGTTCAACATCACTTATATAGAAAACTATTAATGTCACTCGACAAGTTCATTTTTTTTTACAAACATCTTTTTACTTTTTAAATTGACATAAATATTATTACATTATTTTAATGAATCTGTAGATTCTTGTTTTTAACTGTATTTCTATATTTTAGCCAAAAAAGCCACAAAATCTAAATAATAAAAAATAAAATAAACATTTTTTTTTTTAATAATTTTAAATTTTATTATTATGTCTCACAGTAAAATGTTAATACCTTACATATATATGGTGATACATTTATATTTATATATGGTTTCCATTAAGAACATGGTGTTGGACAAACAAAGAAGTAGGTACTGTTGCACAGACTCGGTACGATTTTTTCTCAAAATCAATCTGATCTTTGACTAGTCTATTTACACCTCTCCACAAGGAGAGAACATTTCTAATTACTAATTTGACATACAGTTTAGGCTCCGAAACAAACGAAACATACACAAAACTATGTATTTCAACTCCATAGCCTTTCGTTTAAAATACATACCTTAAAAACTAAATGTGTATGTATAAATAATAGTTTTGGTTCTTAAACTAATAAATAAATAATATATTTTATTATAATCCCCATTATAAATGCCTGTTTTCTAGATATTGTGCTTAATAAATAAAAAAAATAAATTGTTTTTAGAATAGATAAACCATAAGATAGAAAAGAACATGGTGGGAGAATACGTATAAATGCCAACATAAAATTAAATATTAAATCTATAATAAATTAATCTTAACATAGTTCTTACAAAAAAATATTATTTTGTATTTACATTTTACGCCCATCTCTCTGTGCTGACCAAAAACAACACCTCAGTATTGCCCACTACTGCCCATATTGTGTTTATACCTTTAAATATGTACTTTGATAGGTCCTAAGTAGTAATGCGCCGGATCGTCAAAAATGTATATCCGCGGATACGGATCTATTTTATAAATATATCAAAATTTGACATTTTCTCATAATTATTGAAAGAGTTCTGGAATGAGAACCAACTTTCCCCTTTACCTCGCGAACATTGTTAGGTTCAACCTATACAGTTTGAAGGAATCATTGCTGACTACAAAATGAATGATAATGATTTTGCTCGAATCATACTGCGACGAGAACGCGTCTTTTCCTATCCTGTCACGTTTTTTAAATTATCTAATCTAAAATCAATCAAAAAGTACTATTTCAATTTTGTTTCAATTAAAAATTACTTTCACGTGTACGCGGACGCTAAAATGAATTTTTTCATTAACAACATGTGATGGTTTACATATTTATTATAATTCCACCACGTTTCATCTACCAAATAAAACCAATCGCGTAAACCTTTGTAACTCCCGTATTACAGAACTACGCTCGCGAATCTCTACTCAAGACGTGATTACATTCACAAAATTGAATAGTGAATGCAATATCTGCTGGAGCATCAATCGACGATAGTTCTGTGATACGGGCCTAAATATCAGTTACTAATTGGTATCCTATAAAGTCGCTTTTTAGTCTGTATAGTCTCTAAGGTCCATATTACAGAACAATGCTCATAAAGTGATTAATGAGTGAATGAAATCTCAGCTTGAGCACCGATCAATGACTAAGTATCGTTCTGTAATACGGACCTAAGAGACCGACAGTTGAGGTGAGGCAGGCGGCAAAGCCAAATCCTTGCTTAGGCATGCACCGACCCCACCTAGTGGAATAAGGGTATGATTACGTTGATGAAATGAATGAGGCAGTAAAGAAACCAAGTTAAATCAAAGTTTTGATGATCCGAGCAAACCTAGCCATCCCAGTATCGCCAGATTGTTGATCTATAAACTAAATGCTGGTTGATCCAGCCGATGAAGGCGGAGACCTTGGCGGAGACCCCGGGACATCCTGGCGGCCGCAGCCGGAGCCCCACCAGCTCGCACACCAGGGGCCCGCCACCGTCGCCCTGAAACCAAATGTTCACTTTTATTAAGCTAGAATTAAGCAAAATGCAACAAGCAATTAAGCAAAATCAATTATTATTATTTATTGTAATAATAATGGTTTCAGAACAATTACTATTATTACATAAATTACATCATAATATTAATATAAACGAAATAGTATGGTAGTGACTGTGGGATGGTTCCAAGTTTTAAAACTTGGAACCATCCAACAGTCACTACCGCCATTTTCGGATTCTTTTTAACGACCCCAGCCTTCAGTAAAATATCCATCGTTTTCTTCGAGCAATAAATGGTTTTCCTGTGGCATTTTTTTTTTTTTTTTAAATGAAAAACACATTTTTTGGATAAAGGCAAATAAGTACATTACATTAGGTTAGAAAAACCTGGGTCCCCACACTAGGCTCAGAGCCCGTATTATGCGGTCCAGGCCTCTTTCGCCGGAAATAATATGGGAAATGCCTAAGCTAGGTTACAAATATTTATATATTATTACAAATAATTTTTAAATTAAAGATTAAGTTAAGATAAAAAATAAATACGCACTAATTTTTAGATTAATATTCGCATGCTAGAATACTAATCTAACCAAGATTTGCGAATGTGAGAAATGACGTGGTGTGTGTGTGTGTGTGTGTGTGTGTGTGTGTGTGTGTGTGTGTGTGCGTGCGTGGTGTGTGTAACACATATATAAAAATTAATAATTAATAGATATACGATATAGTAAAGATAATATGGTATGTATACGTAATAACAATATATTTTTATTTTTTGGTTATTTTAATGTTACAAGTAAATTTTCAGTTTCTACATAGCTCATGCCATTTAGCTTAGTGAACAGAGTTTTTTTTAATTCAAACACACTGAGGGGTTTAATGTTATTATCTGTATTTAGTTTGTTATAGAGAAAAGGCCCAAGGAATTTCATAAATTTGGCAGCAAATGCTGTTCTAACGTGAGGAACAGTACATACATTATGTGACGTACGTTTTTTCTTAGTTGGTTGAGTAAATTTAACCAGGGTGTGTTGATGAAGGACAACATGTTGGATAAAAAGCTGCCTGACTGAGAGAACTTGACAGTCACGGTACAGGTTAATCGTAGGGTATATGTAGGGTTGCTTTGTACTACATTTGAGTAAACCTCGTTGCGCTCTTTCGAGTGGCAACATGTGTGTTTTATACGCACCTCCCCAGGATGTTATGCAGTATGTGGTGATAGATTGACAGATTGCATAGTACAGTAGTCGTATTACTTCCCAGTCAGCACTGTCTCGGATACTTTTGAAAACCGCTGTGAGCTTTCGTATTCGGTTCGTAAGTTGAGTTATGTGGGGTACAAAGGAAAGTCTGTCATCAATAATGATACCCAGATATTTAATCGTGTTTACTTTTTCCAAGACAGAACAGTCACATGAAGATGTTGTATTTGAACATGTTCCTGTATTATGACTAACTAGTGAGAGTCTATCGTTGCACGGTGGTTCACGAATACCAAAGGTTATGTATTTAGTTTTATCAACATTTTGACTGACAAAATAAGACTTTGACATGACATAACCAACCAAAAATTCCTCACTTGGTAGAATTATTGCTAAAAAGCAATAGAAAGCCATTACACGAAGAAAAGAAGAACTTTTTAAAGTATCTAATCTCATTTTGACTTATAATTTAAACCAAAAAGAGGCCATACACTCCAACCTCCGTAATTTTTCATTTTAAATTTGTGCTAGTCCAACGCTACATCTGACACAACACAAAACGTTTACCCGACACGCATCGTCCCCCTCCCCCCTCCGGCGCTCACTATCGGCAGCTTGGCCTGCCGCACGCGCAGGGGGGTGGGGCCCGCTGGAAACAAAACAACAGAAGTTAGCTATCGTTTATCTTTTGTATCAAATGCTTAATATATACATAATAATAATAAATAAATAATAACGCCCAACGATCACATACCTTCTGGACCCTAACTAGGATTCCCTGTGTCTAGGGACCCAACAACTACGAGGACCATGATCCCACAACACCCAGGCTCAGAACAAGTATTAGCGCTTTTTTTTTCTTTGCACAACTACTCCTGCTGCGGGAATCGAACCCGCCACCTCCGGGTTATGAGCCGACCTGCTCAACTACCACACCACAGAGACTTTCAAAAGGCTGCTGTGTTCTGTGTCTGGGTGTTGTAGGACCTCGTAATTCCTACCCAGGAACTTAGGACTTAGGGACACCCCTAGACGCAGGGAATCCTAGTTAGGGTCCAGGATGTATGTATATGATCGTTGGGCGTTATTATTATTATCTAAAGGAGTAATAACCGAACCTGTTTGTGCATGTCGTTTTCTTCACCTTATTGCTTTATTAGTCACAGTCATCCCGGGAATTAATGGGAAAGAGTTTCTCGAGTGGCGACCACTGTTACAGAAGCTGGGCGTCCTTGGGATGGTAGGCAGTATTTCTCTGTTAGATGTCTATCAAGCACTAGTCCCATCGTGTATAGGACGTGAATGGTTTGCACTAAGCTGAACTTTTATCCCGCGGATACGTCTTTTTCGGGATAATAAGTATTCTATGTTATCCCAGATGATGCAAGCGAACCGTGTGCAGTTTTATGTAACTCGGTTAAGCCAATTTGGTTTTTGAAGCAACGCCAGAGGATAAATTTAATAAATGCTTTTATTATAGTAGTTATTGCAACAAAATCCGCTAATTTATAAACTACAGCTCTTGTTTCTTATCGAAAAATCTAAGTAGGTACCTAATTTGAAAATTTGATCACATAAATCGCTTACTCTCTCCCATGTATCCGTATCCGGTGACGCTGCACCGCTTCCCGGGCGCGGGCTCACGGCTCTCGCCGGGAGACACACGAGACACGCGCCTTCCTTCAGCTCCACCTGCAAATATGAATAATTCAGTAATAGCCGTTGTTTGTAATTTATAACTTTATTCAATAAGTTCTCGACCATTGGAACGACTTGTCCTCATTTTACGTCACAACTCTCAAGTTGTCCGAGTCCTGTATATTGCTACTGAGGTACTACGCAGGTACGAGGTATTTTACTAATTTCAGTAGGGTCCACTCATCCAGTGGACGTAGTCTTCTCGACCATGTAACCCCGGCACCGGCCCAAGCCGAGCTCGCCCCCCGGGGTGCCCCTGAGCTAACTGACTCTCACATCTGAAGCCCGCCCTCCGCCTGGTGGTGCTGTAAAGGTCGGTACAAACCAACACCCCGTTCAAAACAAACCGATGTATGTTATTCCACAGGTGCTATAGAAGGCTGTAGAACAAAAAGCTTGGGTCGATAATGATACAGTAATAGAACTACGACACGGTCAATCTATGTTGAAATATACCTACAAAACCATTTAGAAGATGAATTCTGGTAAAAGAGAGGCTGCAGTTCTTTCTCATTCGATTTATCTTCCATCCGTTTTGTTGCTGGATACCTAACAAATCACAGCACTCCTTTGTAATGAAGTGGCTTAACGAAACGGAGTCTAATAGCACGCGAATAATATGTCGTGCGCCTTTAGCATCATAAGCGACAACTTGCGCGGTTGATAAAAAAATAGTATATTGTTTATTAAGCGCGGGCGCATCAGGTTAGCTGCAGTTATCTATAGATGCACACGTGCACAGTCGAAGTCATCAAGTCAAGTCATAGTCAAGTCAGTCTAGTCAAAGTCATACTCCTAGTAAAGTGGTGGCAACTTTACCAGAAGCTTCTATGGAGTTTTGGAAACAACACGAAAAGAAACGTTTCACCATCATTATACCATTTTCCCACACTCACGCCTATAATCCAGCACTTAATAGAATAAAATGCCACCAATTTTATGCACTAACACTAAAAATAACATATGTTTTGGAAAATAATACGATGCGGTGACGCAATCTTTTTCGCTTTCCCGCCAAAACCCCACGCTGACAGTTTGGCCTACATATAATCTACGCTACTGGCCGTAGAGAGAATAGACAATAACTCATAGAAAGGCGTAAACATGCTCCCCGGCTTGAAAGCTCTAGGAGTTTCAAAATACAGGAAACCGTGAAGCGTTCTGTAGTAGTAAATAAATAATTCAGCGGAAACATAAGTAGTAAAAATATAGCGAACATTGACTTATTAAGTTATAACATAAGATAAATATAAGGAAAAATATATAATATACGTAAGCGATGCGTTGAGTACTTAATAGAGTTCTGGAAGAGGATACAACTTCGCGACGGCTCGCTTTATTAATTTATTTTGACAGCGGACTAACGCAACACGTACGACTGAATCTCTACCAGGGAAAACTAGCTCTATTATTCCTAGAGGCCAGCGAAGCGGTGGTACATCATCCTGGTGTACCAGCACAACCGTACCAATTTTAATGTTTTCTCTACACTTGAGCCATTTGTGCTTTTGTTGAAGTGTGTGTAAATAATCTAGGCGCCACTTTTTCCAGTAGCTCTGTACTAGACAGTCTAGGAACTTCTTCCTCAACAATAATTTTAGATTCTTTAGCTACATCGTAAGCGGGCAAATGTTGCAAAGGCGTTGTCATCAAAAAATGAGCAGGTGTGAGAATTTCAGGTTGTGGTTCATCATGTAAAAGGCCTAAAGGGCGTGAGTTTAATAAGCACTCAATCTGAGTCAAAACCGTCAGCAACTCATAAGAAAGCAGTTGCTGCCCTATGACGCGAAATAAGTGTGTCTTGACACATTTAATATTGGCCTCCCACAAGCCGCCATAATGGGGCGCGCGAGGAGGTATTGTATGAAACGTTATGCGGTGATAATAATCAATCAAAAGATTCACGATATGATCCCGACGTGGTAACAAAAGCGGGTGGCGGTTTTCAAAAGGTACGTTAGCGTTCAACAGTCTGCTACCGACGCGCAGCAAACCGGAATCATCAATGAACGGTGTAGGGTTACCCCTACGCCATAGTGCTTAGTAGCACACTTTTCTTAATGAATAGTTTCAGTTTTTTATGATAATAGGTCTTTACCTATGAAATTACCGTATTGCAGTACAGACTTTTTAAAAAAAAGTTTTGATTGGCTATGAATTCTAAATTCAAATTAATTTTGTTTTAAAAATATGACATTCTATTTACAATATAAGTCTTTTGTTTATTGATTAGCGTTGTATTTTCATTACATTTCAACATTTTTCCTCATAATGGATACTTTGAAATTTCGTGTAATTATGGAATATGAGTTCCGTCGTGGCACCAACGCGGCACAAACGACACGTAACATCAACGACGTTTACGGAGAGAACTGCACAAACGAACGTACAACCCGTTATTGGTTTGCTCGGTTCCGTTCTGGGAATTTTGACTTGAAAAATGAACCTCGTGGTCGTCCGGAAACTTTGGTCAGCAATGATGAATTAAAGGCGATTGTGGAAGCTGATGAATCTCAATCTACAGCTGAGCTGGCAGCAGCTTTTGATGTTAGCATCAAAACAATATTGGTCCATTTGCGACAGATTGGCAAGATAAAAAAGCATGATAGATGGGTGCCCCACGAACTTAACGATCGCCAGCGCAACGTACGCGTCGAGACTTGCCTTGCGCTGCTTAACAGGCACAGAAATGAAGGAATTTTGAACCGAATTGTTACGTGCGACGAAAAATGGATTCTTTTTGACAATCGAAAGCGCTCAGCAAGTTGGTTAGATCCTGGTTCGGTACCAAAGCAATGTGCAAAACGAAAAATGACCCCTAGAAAGGTGATGGTCACAGTTTGGTGGTCTAGTGCTGGTGTGATTCATCATAGCTTTTTACAAAACGGCGAGAGCATTACTGCAGATGTGTACATTGAAGAACTGACCACGATGATGGCGAAACTCGCACGTCTGCAACCAGCTTTGGTCAATCGGTCGTCTCCACTGCTACTTCACGACAACACGCGACCCCATACTGCACAACAGACCGTCTCTAAGCTGCATGAGTTGGGTTTGGAAGCTCTCCCTCATCCGCCATACTCACCAGATCTTGCGCCTACCGACTATTACTTTTTCCAAAATTTGGACAACTTTTTAGCGGGAAAAAAATTCAATTCCCGAGAGGCAGTACAAAACGCCTTTGAAGAGTTTGTTGTCTCCCGTCCTGCTGATTTTTTCAAGAAGGGCATCTATAAACTGCCACAGCGTTGGCAAAGATGCATTGATTGCAGGGGTGAATACTTTGAATAAAATAAATAAATAAGTTCGAAAAAAAAATACTTTAACTTTTTTCAAACAAAACGGCAATTTCATAGGTAAAGACCTAATATTTTTACGGTTTTTGGTTTTTCATTTTATTTCTTCTGTAAAGCATAATCTGAACGTTCCTTGCAGGCTCCTGAAAAGTTCCATAACACTTATATTACTTGTAATAAGACAATACTTTGTTTCCTTGGTCATTGTGAATAAAATGTTGTGCTCTAAAATTGTACTTAAAGCCTTTGGTATGGGTTATTTTGGCAGTGGATCGGTAGATATAGATCACAGGAACATCTTACGTGTCGTTTCCCTAAGTTTTTCCCTACATTACGGGTGTTTCAGGAAGAAATAACTTTTTCATATTACCTTCCAGATCTTCACCAAATTTACACTGGTGTTGAAGCTGATTTTATTATGGCTTTTCATTGCATTTTTGTAGTGATTCTTCCAGTAGGAGCACTAAAAATAACGATTTTAATGTTTGTTAACTTTTTAGACAGATGTCATCTATTGACTTTTCTAATTCCCTGAAAGAGATTCTTACCATAAGTTTTCATTAATTTACGACATTTTAAGGTTAGGTTGTTTAGGATTTTGTATTAGTCTTTGCTCATCGACCTATTTTAATGCTAGCTGATATTAAATTGTGCCAGGATTTTAAATATTTCTTTCTCTCGATTTTCAAGGATTTTGTCTGTTGTTTTGGTGACGGTGTGAGGCGAGATAAAACTGAAAAATAGCCACGCGAGGGCAGTTTTCCTCTGAACTTAACCACTAAATTATATTCTGAACATAACTATATTCTTTAATCTGAACAGTGTAACTGAAGTGTACTTGGTGCTGCCGTGCAAGTGGCACTCTGTGTGGCCACGGATAGGCAGTTTTCCATCCTAAGTTCCTCTCCGCTTCGCCTATCTCTACGTGACGGTTGCGGACCACCCCTGCTTAAACCAGGCCTTAAGCGGTGGCACTCTCCGCAGGTGACGGCGGCCTGCAGTGGGATTTGGGCGTGAACAGTTGTGGCATGCTGTCACGACTGCCGCAGTGCAACTGGGTGTTATAAGACCTTTTCATTAGCAGGTGGCTTTCTGTGACGGCTGCCCGCCGTGTTGCTAAGCTCGGCACAAGCAGCGGTCATTCGCTGCGCCTCTGGACGTCTCCCTGCGGCTACATCGACTCCAGGGTGTGCTTCGGGGCCACACTTTGCTTCATCATCTGCATGCTCAACTTCCAGTCTTCGCTTCCTCATCTCCAAATTAACTCGGTTAAGTTACATTATATATATATATTTTAGGAATTTAATTTAAAATTCAGGGCATACTATAAATAGGGGCTTATGTAAATAAATGTATATAATCTATGTAAATAATGTTTTCTTTTAACTGTAGGCTACACTACAACGGGTCTAATTTACGAATTGCGTCAGAAGGTAAGTTTTTCTTTTTTATGGCTTTTATATCTTTATGAAAATATTTATTTTGCAGATTCCGGAGTACAACTAGTTCAGCAGCTTCAAGATCAGAGGATTTTATGACATTATCACGAGGAAGCTTCCCTGACATGCGCAACATGTAAACGACGATGCGTAAAAGTTTCGGCCAAGATGACAATTTCAAGGCAAGGTCATAAAGAGGCGAGTCCTCTACTTCACTTACAGTCGCGAGAACAACAGATTTTCTGGTCTCGGGCAAATCCTCTTCAGAAGGTTTGAAGGGTTTAATTGGCCAATCAGTGATTGGACACTGAGCCCACGAGGTACCAGTCCACCACAGAGGATGGTCTAACATTTGCGACGGCAGAAGACCTCTAGAGGCGCAGTCACTTGGATTCGAAATACCCTCAATATGATAGAAGCAGTCCGGTGAAACATTTTCATGAATCTTACTAACACGATTCGCAAAATAAACTTGCCAACGGCGTGGCTGTGAGTGGATCCAAGACAAAGCAATAGTCGAATCCGAGAAAACGTATACATCCGTAATAGGATAGCGATCATTGTAAGCGCTATGAACATATCGCTCAAGCTTAGAGAGCAATACGGCGGCATATAGCTCCAATCGAGCCAACGAGGCAATTTTTGGGGATGCGACTTTGGACTTAGCGCAAGCCAAAGCAAGCGATACGTCACCATTAGGGTGTGTTACGTGCAAATAAACTGCGCATCCGTACGCTTTGAGACTAGCTCCTAAGGCAACGATATTTACGACACAGTTGTTGGCAACACCTAAATGTCGCGGAATTTTTAATTCTGACAAGAGCGGTAGTTCACGTTTAAACTGTAGAAAGCGGTTTGCAATTGAATCAGGTACGACCTTATAAAATAACTGAGGCAACAAGGCCTAAAACGTCAAATAGCCTAGCAATGACGGACAGAATAATGCGCTTGGTACAACCCTGATCAGCGTCATTGGTTGTAAACGTGAAAGTATCTGAGGCAGGAAGCCATTTTAATCCTAATATTTTTATATTATCTGTATCCGAAAATTCTATAGCGACTCTGTGCGATTCAAGGACCTGAGCCAACAAAGCTTGTGAATTACTGGCCCATTTGACAAGATTGAAACCCCCTGACTCGAACATAGTAAGAAGTTGTTGAGACAAGTTGATTCCATCTTCAGCGGTAGCCACAGAAGTGGTTTTGTCATCCATATAAATGTCTAGTTTTGACGCAAGTGGCAAGGTCTCTTTGTGATCAGTGGCCAGCTGACGAATCGATCGCATGGCCAGAAAAGGACTAGAACGAAGCCCAAAAGCAACAGAGTTAAACTGAAACACACGGACGGGTTCAGTGTCGTTAAAACTATACAAGATTTTCTGATATTTGCGATGGTCTTCAGTGACCAAAATGCGTAAGTACATTTGTTGAACATCTGCTGTGGCAGCGACCGGCAGAAGTCAAAACCTTAAAAGAAGTGCTAACAAGTCCGCTTGTAAATTCAGACCTGTGTGCAGAATGTCATTCAAGGACAAATTGTTCGCGTTCGCTTCTGGAGAAAGTATTTCCGATAAATATCCCTTTTCAATATAATCCATTATGACGTCATTATATGCGCTACGTAAATCTGGGTTGACCCTAAACTTGCGCTCAAGTGCTGTAAGTCTGCGCTTAGCAATCAGAAATGAATTGCCAAGACAAGCGGGACTTAAACGGAAGAGATACAATAAATCGACCCGAGTTGGGTTCGCATGCGACGGTGGAGGTATACATGTCCTCACATTCAGCATCATCAAGATCGGTAAAAGGTTCAGTAAATAATTCTTCCGATTCTCAAAACTTAGTTAAACTTTTATTTAATTCATCATTTGTTATAGGACCGAAGGACCAGGCTACGTCAACATCGTTGGCGGCGACGACAGGCATTTCACCCATGATGACGTATCCGAGCGAAGTTCTAGAAGAACTAGAAGCGCAGAAGCGGAGCGTTGAGCGGAGCCATTAGCGGCATCAAGATAGCTTTTAGTGGACGCGGAGCGGCAAGCGGAGCCATCCGAAAAAATCGCACTGGAAGCGGAGAGGTTATTAGAATCATCAGCGGCCTTAACAAAATTCGCAGTGGTAGCGGAATGGTGAGCGGAGCTATCCGGATAAACCACGGCCGAAGCGGAGCGGAGAGCGGAGCAGTTAGCGGAGCCATCCGAACAAATCATGTCAGAAGCGGAGCGGAGAGCGGAGCGGTCAGCGGAGCCATCGACGGCATCCATGAAAGTCGCGGCGGAAGCGGATTGGCGAGCGGAGCCATCCGAATAAATCGCACCATAAGCGGAGCGTAGAGATAAAGATAAAGATAAAGATCATTTATTGTAAAACATGGGTAAGTACATTATTTTTAAAATGCAGGTCGTAAAATTTTATAAAAGTAGCGCACATGTTTGGCCTGGTTAGGCGTACAAAAAACATTGGTCAAAATGGCCATGCATTAAAATAACAAACATATTTATGAGTTTAAATCATAGATTAGAGAAAAAAATATTAAATACATGCAGATTCATTAATTAATAAATAACTATGTAAGTAATGTCAGAAGAATTACATAATATAATTTAGGCAAGTACATAATTAAATTTTAAAAAGAAATTGATAATGTCACTATTATGATGTCATGCGTATTAGAAATGGTTAAAAAAAAAGTGTACAATGGTCAATCAACTATTTATCTAGCAATTTATGTCCAAGAGATAGTTACTTTTTGTCATAGCTAATTAAAACTTGTCATTCAGAAAATCCTGTATTGAGTAATAGCATTTATCAATTAATAATGTTTTCAAAGTCCTTTTAAACAGTACTGTGTTCATATCTTTTATATATTTAGGTATTTTATTATATATAATAGGAGCCATGCATAAAACACTTTTACGCATCAATGTTGTCTTGGCGCGGTGTAAGCACAGTTCATTGTGGCGTCTATTTCGCCTTACAATATCGGATAACCATGGGAATAGGCCAGGGCTACTTTTTACAAAAAGAGCTACTTCAAAAATGTAGAGCGACGGAAGTGGTAGGATTCTATATTTGCTAAAGTATGGTTTGCAGCTGTCTGTTATTTGCAACCTAAACATAGATCTAATGCAGCGCTTCTGTGCTTTAAAAGCTAATTCTTTATCTGTTGAGTTACCCCAAAAGATAATTCCATACCGCAGAACAGAAGCTGCCAGACCATGATAGGCTGTGAGCAATGTATCTATATTCACTATTGGGGCTATTTTGAAAAGTGCATATGCTGAACTGCTTACTTTCTTACACAATTCCGCTATATGAGCCTTCCAATTTAATTGCTTGTCAAAGACTAAACCTAGAAACTTAGTAGAGTCCATTTCATGTACGAAAACATTTTGGTAATGTATTTGCATGTCACATGTTTGCGGCCTTTGACTGAAATGCATGAGTTGAGTTTTAGTTAGATTTATCTTTAAATTATTACTGTTCAGCCACGTGATTATTGATGCCAGTGTATTATTTATATCTGATTCGTAGAGCTCTTTTGTTTTACAAGCAATTGTCACGGTGCTGTCATCGGCAAAAAGTGACATGGGATGACTAGTGACTTTGGGCAAATCGTTTATGTAAACCAAGAATAAAAGAGGACCTAGCACACTACCTTGTGGCACACCATACATAACAGACCGTGCGGCTGATCTGTGGGTTTCTTCACGTTTTGTATTAATATTGACTCTACAAATTTCAGTTACTTGTATTCTATTAGATAAATATGATTTTAATAGCTCTACAATGTTACCTCTGATACCATACGACTCTAGCTTATGAATAAGTATCCGGTGGTCAACATAATCGAATGCTTGCGTCATGTCACAAAATATGGCACATGTGGGAGTTCTATTATCTACGTTTGTCAGCACCGTATTGTAGAAATCATAGATTGCCATATTTATTGTTTTATTTTGTCTAAATCCTTTTTGTTCCGTGCATAAAATATTGTTGTGTTCTAAGAAACCATTTAATTCTTTATAGATATATTTTTCGAAAATTTTTGAAAAGATAGGAATCAAAGCTATAGGCCTGTAATACTGCATTTGTTCCTTATCTTCTTTTTTGAACAGTGGTTTTAGTATGGATGTCTTTAAATCATCTGGGAACACGCCTCTAGAAATGCATAAATTTAGTATATAACTCAAATGTCCACAAATTAAAATAGATACTGATTTTACCACTTTGGTAGATATGTCATCATAGCCTACACTATTTGTATTTTTAAGTCCATTTATAATTTTTATAATGTCAATAGGGATGCTAGGTGCCATAAACATAGAGTTAGCCATATTATGTAATAGTTGGGATGTCGCATTATTTTCAGATCCAGATATAGGTATTATTTTATCCACAAAAAAATTATTAAATGCATTTGCTATGTCAGTTGGGTCAGTAATAAATTCATCATTTACCCTAATTCTTGTAATAGAGTCACGGGGAACATTGAGTCTAGTGTTGTTAATTATTTGCCATGTGGTTTTTGATTTATTATCCGATGTTTTAATTTTGTAATTATTTTGAGCACGCTGTGTCAACTTTATGATTTTTTTGAATAGTTTGGAGTAATTAATATACAACCTTTTATTAAGAGATGACGGTTTTAATCGAAATTTCCACAAAAGTTGCCTCTTTTTTTTGCTACACTTTTTGATACCCTGAGATATCCATCTTGCTTTTTTGTTAACTCTAATGGTAGTAATTTTAAAGGGGAAGCATAAGTCATAAAATAGTTTAAATAATATTAGGAAGTGCTTATATGCTTCATTAGGATCTTGTTCCTCATACATTTCAGAAAAAGTTAAGCTATTCAAACATGATTTAAATTTCAAAATATTTTCTGTGCTATAGTCTCTGGTTTTTTTCCGCCAATAGTTTATGGTACATGTTTTTTTTACAGGTATTTTTATAAGTTGAGCTGTGTGGTCAGACAAAGCAAATTCTATCACTTCAGTCTTACATGGTTTCAGAAAGTCATGAATGAAGTTATCAATACATGTATTACAAGCTAATCTAGTAGGCACCTTGAGAGCTAGAGACATATTGTAATTTAATAACAGGCATTCAAAATCTAAAGTTAATTTATTTTGCTTTAAAACATCTATATTAAAGTCGCCAGCTACTATTACATGCTCAAAGTTCTTTTTCTTCATCAAATGTAAAAGCTTCTCGAATTTACAAAAAAATAAATTTAAATTCTCTACTTTTGGAACTCTATATACACATGCAATTACGATCTTATGTTTAATTAGCTCAATTGCACAACACTCAAAAATACCAGAAATTGAAAGCTTTTCTATTTCCGGCAATACTTTCCACTGATGTTCTTTTCTTACAAGTATACATGCCCCACCCCTTTTACTATCATTTCTACTAAAACATGCAGCTAAACAATAGTTAGGCATGGAAAGATATGATTCATAGCCCGCCATAATAAAATGTTCAGTAATGCATACAACATCAACATTAACATTCCTTTCCGAGAGTTCTTCTAGACAAACTAATAATGGATCAGACTTATTTAGTAATCCTGCAATATTTTGATGCAAGATAAATAAATGTTTATTCAAGAAAAAACTGCTGCAAGTGGTCGCAATTGATTGCGGTTGGTTTCCGTTCATCGACTCTTTGTCTTTTCATGTCATTATACTGCTTTATTTCAAAAACAAAACTAGTAAGGTTTTCAAAGATAGTACGTATACCATAGTTATTTATTCTGCCAGAGTGTCTGCGAAACATGGAGTCGTTGTAAGTCAGTTTCGCGTTGGAGTCATATATGTAGGCATGCTTGTGTGACTGTACATCCAAGTTAAGCAGATTGTTAAAATATTGCACCCTCCAATTGTAGAGCTGTGTGTTAAGCCCACATTTAAATGTCGGCACGCATAGTATCATGTTCGTGTGTGTAATGTCTTTCAAAACCTTCCTGATATAAGAAACTATGCTATAGTAGTCATTTGTATTTTTAAAATCTTCTTCTCCAATTAATATTATGCAATAGTCATTCATTGTAAATTCTTTTATTTTATCATTTATCCCTAGAAGTAGATGTTTAGCACCACAATTTGGCGTTACATGATGTAAAAATTCAGAGCTCCTACCGATAGTATCATCTGCTATGGTGAGTATTTTGTTGTGATTATTGGTGCTTAGTAGACAAACTTTCTGTGGTGAATTGTACTGTTGTGTCCTTTGGTGATTTACTGAGCTGTCAGATAACTTTGGAGCTAATTCTATTTGCGTTGGTCTGACTAAATTTTCTATGCAGGATGGGACATTGTTTTTTTCTGAGTCTGTGCTTTGTTTAGCTTCTACTACTGTTTGAGTCTGCTTACATCTTTGTGTATACTGTACGTTTGATTTAGTCTTTGGAGTGTGAGTTTTAGATTTGGTTGGTGTACGAGACTTTGATTTAGCTGGCGAGTGAGTAATTGTTTTTAACAAAACATTTTTCTTTTTCAGATCCTCGTTTTCACGTTTAAGGCTCTGATTTTCCAACGAAAGTGTTTCTATTTCACCATGTGCACTTTTTAATGCTAGTTCAAGAGTATTAATATGCTCTTTTAACTTGTTATTTTCGTCCAAACTACTATCCGATATATCTGGGAGGCTATTAGCGGTGCCATCTAGCGTGTTTGACATGTAACTATCGTTTTGCGGCTGTGTCTCGGTGTCTGAGTAAGTGCGCGCACGGCGAAATGTTATATTCTCAAGAAAATTCATTGTAGTCGAAATAGTATTGCAAAAACAAGAGAGATGTCGCTAAGATTAAAATGGGTCGTCTCGTTTGATAAAATTATAAATTGTCTATGGTTAAGCAAAAAAGTCGTTAATCATGTAAACAAACGTGAGTCATCTCACTAATTATGTTTTCAAATAGTGTTTTGTACTCACAATGCTGTTTGGTGGATTATTTGTGTTGTTCTTTCACTACGGGTTTGTATTACAATACACGTACACTTTATTCTCATGTACAAGTTTTGAAACACTTCCAACATATATCCAATTGGCTTCTACTTTTTCGTTATTTTCCAACGTTAACGATAGTATCACGTATCAATTAGATAGTTGTCTTCACTTGGAACTCACTTTTAATTTGAAATGGTTTGAAATACATTAATTAACAATATTTTTATAAGGAGCTAATTGTTTACGAGCGGAGCAGTTAGCAAAATCATTAGCGGGGCTATGACCGGAAACCTCTGCGGTAGTCCCAATGGAAGCAGTATGGGTATCAGTATTATGTTGATCAGTTACAACCTTGGCGCAAACAGCGGTGCAATTAGCGGCTGCGTTGGTGGGACAAGAAAGCGGTGATGAAGACGACAATCCCCCAAGCAGTAAATAAGGAAATAGTTGTGCACCTAGTATTGCCTCAACTTCACCTGTTACATTCCAAGACTCATCCGCAAGTGGCAAGTTTTCCAAGTATGTCATAGCCGGCATATTAATATTACAAGAAGGCAATTTTTCAATTATTGGTTGAACTACCAACAATTTAATATTGTATGTAGTATCATTGTAGCGTGATTGTATTGTCAGATTAACAAAACCAAGAATTTTAGTAGAATTAGAACCAATTGAATTAATATAAGAATTATTTAATGGAATTATTTTAAGCTTAAGTCGCTTGCAGCATGACAAGCTGATAACATTGTTTTGTGAAGCACTGTCCAACAAACATCTAATGACAAACTTATTTTGTATATTTTTATAAGCATAAACCTGTGCTGTAGAAAGCAAAACAATAGTTCTTTTGTGGCATTGAGCAGGCATAGTAACAAGTGTCACAGAAGCATCACATGAACTAGGTGCGAGTGCAAGGTCAGTGTTGGAATAGGTGTAGGTGGGGTAATCAGTACAGCCGTTACTGAATGATCATTTTTATTTTGTACACAAGTTGTGTTTCAATTTTTGTTGTTAAAATGCAACAATGTGTGATGCCTTAAATGACATATTTTACATGTTGATTTAGATTTACAGTACTTGCCTGTGTGTTTAGCACTTAAACAGTTAGTACAAAAATTGCAACTTTTTACAAATTTAAAGTGTTTATTGACCTCCAAGGATTTGAACTTTGAACATGTAAATCTGTGTGTGCTCATTACTTTTACATGAAGGACAAACCCCTTCCACCTTTACTTCCTTATCAACCAAAGCGAATGAATGTGAGTTCACATTGCGAGTAGTTTGAGAAGGTACACCTTTCTTATCATTATTTATTCTTTCAAGAACCTTTACATGATGCCTGTTATGTAATATTATAAATACGATTATAAGACGAAGGTAGCATAAAATTTGATTATTGCGAATTACCCTCCATGATTTAGTTACGATTGGAAAGTAAAGAATAAAGACTACTGTGCCTTGTAAAATGTGGTTTAATTAATATAAATAGCTAAAGGACATAAAAGTGGCGACGAGCAAACTAAGGATGGCAGCCGCAAACATAACAAGTTTGGTTTTACCTGGAAAATTCGACCCAAATCGAGATGTGTGGGAGAATTATCGAGAGCAACTTTATTTCGCGCTGGAGGCGGCTGGTCCCATGGAAAGTGTGCAAAAGCGAGCGTTATTCCTGTCACAGTGCGGGAAAGAAGCATACGGGCTAATAGTCGCGTTGTTAGCCCCCCAAAAACCAAGTGCAGTGTCCTTTGAGGAAATTATAAAAATACTTGACAGGTTTTTCATACCAACACCACACCCAATACTAGAAGTCGAGAAGTTCTACAAACGCAAACAAAAAGAGAACGAGTCTGTGACAAGCTTCATCGCAGCCCTACATGACATCAGTTCCCGTTGTGACTGTAAAGACATGCAGCGGCGGGTTGTGGAACAGGTTATATTAGGGGCGAGGGACATAAACCTTAAAAAAGAACTGCTTAAGATCAAATTAGAAAGCCTAACCTACGGAATAGTGGTGCAACAAGCCCTTAATTACGAAACAATTCAAGGCGGATTGAAGAGTAGTGTGGTAATACGAAACCATTGTGAAGTCACGCAAGAAAAAAGTGCCTCACCTATAGGTGACGCTAGTGAGCCGATGGAGGTAAACGCGATCGTCAACTCAAAACAACAACAACGACAACGTTGCATACATTGTGCAAAAATGCATGGGAATGCGCTCTGCAGGCTACGTAACGCGACGTGTTACAAATGTCATAAAAAAGGACGTACGAAGGCAGCCTGTAAAAGTAAGGGAAATGACTCAAACGTAAACAAATGCAGTGAATGTTCTTTTGAAAGTGAAAACAACGCAAAAGAAGACAGTTACGGCGTACGTGATCAACGAATCAACGGAATTGGTGGTGACAATACTAGTGAAATATATCATGATCATAGTGTGCCGATCATGGTAGAAGTGAAAGTCAACGGCATTCCACTAGAAATGGAAGTTGACTCCGGATCCGCACGTTCAATTATTCCACATCGGTTTTATGAACAACATTCGCCAGTTTTTCTGCAAAAACTGGCATCATTCAAAAAAAAATTAGTGACCTGGACTAACGATGAGCTAAAAATCAAAGGTCAAACCGAGGTGGACGTTGAATTCGGCGATATAAAGGCGAAGCTCCCCCTAGTAGTGAGCTGCGGAAAGGGACCCTCATTGCTAGGGCGGTCATGGTTCGGACCACTAGGCATCTCAGTACAAGGTGTGCATGCCGTCGACGAAAAGGCTGAAAGATACTTCGCTGACAAGTTTCCGGAGTTATTTACGGACGACTTGGACAAATATAATGGACCACCAGTACATATTGAATGCAAGGAAGGAGTCGTACCAGTTTTCCTACGAGCGCGCACAGTCCCATTCCCATTAAGAGACCAAGTAAATAAAGAACTTAGCCGAATGATAGAGGCGGGTATCTTGACACCAGTTAAGCACTCTCGTTGGGCTACGCCCTTGACTATAGTGCCCAAACCAGACGGGTCACTTAGGCTATGTGGGGATTACCGGAACACCGTCAATGCTGCATGTTTGGCAGAAACATACCCATTGCCAACATCAAATGAAGCCTTCTTCCAGCTATCCGGTGGCAAGTGGTTCACAAAAATAGACCTCAAGCATGCATATAATCAGTTGAAAGTGGATGACGCTACCGCAGAGGTGCTAACATTAAATACACCCCTTGGCTTAATGAAAATGAACAGACTCGCATATGGTGTAAATGCAGCCACAGCAATATTTCAAAGGCTGATGACAACAGTACTAGCAGGAGTACCAGGTGTGGCATGTCTGTTGGACGATATAGCCATATGTGGAGATTCAATCGAGCAACACAACGAGAGAGTAGAAGAAGTTCTAAAAAGGCTGTGTGAAATAGGATTAAAAGTGAATAAAACAAAGTGTCAGTTCACCACAAACAAAGTAACATTTTTGGGATTTGAAATTGATGCTGATGGGGTACACCCCACTGAAGAAAAATTACAGGAAATTACAAACAAGCCATCTCCAAATGACAAACGCTCATTAAAAGCGTTCCTAGGACTGTACAACTTCTATGAAAGATTCATAAAAGACAAAGCTGTGGTGCTGGAGCCGTTATATGCTTTATTGAGAGATGACACCCCATGGCACTGGGGAGAAAAACACCAAACAGCTTTTGAGAGAGCCAAGTGTCTCTTAACATCTGACATGACATTGATACATTATAGCCTAGAGAAAGAGGTGCACATGATATGTGATGCAAGTGAATACGGGGTCGGGGCAGTGTTAGTGCACAAAATAGAAGATGGCACTGAAAGACCCATAATAATGAGTTCAAGAACCTTGCAGCCACATGAGCGTCGGTATGCCCAGTTAGATAAAGAAGCCCTAGCCATAATGTTTGGGTTAAAAAAATTCAGACAATACCTACTGGGGCGTAAATTTGTTATATTTACTGACCACAAGCCCTTATTAGGAATATTTGGTCGTAGCAAACCAATTCCAGAACTGATATCAGCTAGATTGTTACGTTGGGCACTGACATTGAATACCTTTGATTATGTCCTGAAGTATCGACCTGGAAGTCAAATGGGAGATGCTGATAGCCTTAGCAGATGGCCAACACCATGTATGGAACAAGAGGATGATGAAGAAGATATAATGCTAATAGAGCAGATGGACATAGATATTGGACCTGGAATTATAGCAAAGGAAGGTAAAATTTTTTTTGCTCAATGGCTGGCCTAACCAAGTTGATACTCTAGAGCTACAACCTTTCTATAGAAGAAGAGAGTTTTTAACCCTAAACAAAGATTGTATCATGTGGGCTAATAGAGTAGTGATCCCAACAAAACTACAAGAGTCAGTGTTAAAGGCTTTGCATCAAGGGCATAGTGGCATAGTTCAAACCAAGATGTTAGCTAGGGGTTACCTCTGGTACCCAACATTAGATAGTGATATAGAACGGATGGTAGCAGACTGTGAAGCATGCCAAATGGGAAGAAACAACCCACCTATCACAGAACATCAATGGAAGGCTGAAACAAGACCTTGGTCAAGAGTTCACATTGATTTTATGGGCCCATATATGGGTAAATCATTTCTAGTAATAGTAGACTCTTACAGTAAATGGCCAATAGTTGAAATGATACCATCTATGTCGAGTAAAGTAGTAATTGAGAGTTTAAGGAAAGCTATTGCAGATAACGGCCTGCCGGATGTCATTGTCTCTGATAATGGGTTAGCATTCACATCAAGTGAATGCCAAGAATTCTTTAGGAGGAACCATATCCAACATATCACAGGTGCTCCTTATCATCCTGCCACCAATGGGCAAGCAGAAAGGACAATACAGACAATTAAAGCGAAGCTGAAAAAGCTGTCCCCTTTGCCTTGGCCAGACCGAGTAGCAAAATTGCTATTTCATATGCGTACTGTACCAAGCACAGTCACTGGAAAAACACCGGCAGAACTGATGAACGGACGAAAATTTAAAACTTTAATTTCATCCATGCATCCTGACACGGCGAACATACCTAATGAAGAAGGAAGGGAAGAGGATACACGGAACAAAAACAAGAAAAGTTTTAACGTTGGGGATTACGTTTTAATGAGGCTGTATAATGTAGATAAAAAGTGGCAAAGAGGCAGAATTGTAAATAAACAGGAGCCAGCAGTATATGAGGTGGAGGTTGAGGGTGGTGCCGTACATCGAAGGCATGTGGACCAACTCATAAGAACGAGAGCACCACACGCACCAGTAACACCTGAAAACAATTATGATGATGAGGAGTGTGATGATGAAGATGACAGGGTGATTATCCCCCCTCCTGAAGAGTGGAGTGAAATAGTGGGATGCTAGCAGTAGGGGTAGTACTAGTTAAGAACAGTATTTAGTATTCAGTTGTGTTAATGAATTTTATTTTGGCTGTCATGGCAATTCAGATGATTAGAATATATAATTAGAGAGATTCAGAACAAAGAAATATAGATTAGCAATCAAGTACCTACAGAAGTATAATGTGTATTTTTGTTGTAATTTAGTTTGGATGAGTATTCTGATATTAGTTGTTAAAGTTCAAAATTTTCTAGTAAATAATATAAACATGTATCTAAAAGGGGAAGTGTTATGTAATATTATAAATACGATTATAAGACGAAGGTAGCATAAAATTTGATTATTGCGAATTACCCTCCATGATTTAGTTACGATTGGAAAGTAAAGAATAAAGACTACTGTGCCTTGTAAAATGTGGTTTTGTGGTGTGCTAGCCCACGAAAAAGTTTACATACCAGTTTAATAGAGAACTTTTCCAGCTAGTTGCTAGGGGCAACGAATGTTGTTGATATAGACTTCATATTAGAGAAAATTTTTATTTCCGCATTTGGTTTTTTGTAAATATCTTTTTAATTAATATATCGTATACAAAGTCAATCGGCATATCATTAATTCAGCAAACCCATGGACCTCCTTCTATTACAACAAAAGTGTATCTAACTTAGCTTTACTGGTGACCTGTTTTGAACCGAAAGTCCACGTTTGCAGTAAATGTGTGTGATTTTGATTTTGTTGCTGATTGCGATAATTCTGATACTGATTCGCATTAAGATGTCGCTCTCAACCGATAAGAACGAAGATGTTTGTCGTGTTGGCGTGCGCATTCCGCCGTTTTGGCCTGAAAAGCCAGCCATTTGGTTCGCGCAGATCGAGGGCCAATTCGCGATATCGAACATTACTACGGACAATACGAAGTTTTTCTACGTTATCGGCCAACTAGACCCACAGTATGCTTCTGAGGTGGAAGATATAATCATCAACCCGCCCGACACCAACAGGTATGAAAAATTGAAGTCGGAACTTATCAAGCGACTGTCCGCGTCACGAGAAAAGAAGGTCAAGCAATTACTTATGCACGCAGAACTTGGAGACCGTAAGCCATCTCAGTTTCTAAGACATTTGCAACATTTGGCTGGACCTGGAGTTCCCGAAGATTTTCTACGTACTATCTGGACCAGTCGCCTACCAAGTAGCACGCAAACGATAATCGCTTCGCAGATGACGTCTTCGCTGGAAGCGCTCGCAGATCTCGCTGACCGCATCCATGACGTTGTTTCGCCTACAGCGCACGTAGCATCAACATCAAGTGCCATACCAGGAAGCTCTTTAGAAGCCATGAACCAACAGATTGCTGAACTTACCAAACAAGTGCAAGCTCTAACTGCGCAGGTGAACCGGCATTCACGTGCACCGAATCGTTCAAACAAGAAAACGCGCGGTCGTTCTAGCTCCACACGATCACAGTCGAACTATAGAAAATTTCCTGTGTGCTGGTATCATAGTAAGTTCGGCAATGAAGCAAGTAAATGCGTAAAACCATGCGAATACCATGCGGGAAACGCGAACAGCAGTCGGTAATGGCGACGACCGATTGCCAAACTTCCGGTCGCCTATTTGTCACGGACGGCGCTACGAAGATGCAGTTTCTCATCGATACTGGCAGTGACGTATGTGTCTTCCCCCGATCAGCACTCAAGGAACGTCGTGAGACAACAAATTATGAGCTGTGTGCGGCAAACGGTACACCCATTTCTACTTACGGCTACGCTCATTTAGTGCTGAACCTAGGCTTGCGCCGTGACTTTACTTGGCGATTCATCGTAGCGGATGTTACAAAGGCCATAATAGGTGTGGATTTTTTATCATTTTACAACCTCATCGTGGATTGTCGAAATCAACGTTTAATCGACAACACTACAAGCCTTACGTCCCCAGCTTCACCTGCACAGTCAACTGGGAACATTTCATCGGTAAAAGTTATTTCTGGAAATTCCGTATATCATAACATACTAAGCGAATACCCTGAGATTACTCGACCTTCCGGTGTCCACCGTGTTCCGAAGCATAATACCATGCACCATATACAGACTACTGCAGGACCGCCAATAAGCAGCACACCACGAAGACTAGCACCGGATAAATTAAAAATTGCAAAAGACGAGTTTGCAGATATGTTGAGGAACGGAACAGCCAGACCTTCAAAGTCACCATGGTCATCACCACTTCATCTTGCGCCTAAAAAAGATAACGGCTGGCGTCCATGCGGTGACTACAGAATGCTCAACGCTAGAACCGTACCAGACAGCTATCCCATTCGGCACATACATGACTTTGCACATTGTCTCTCCGGCTGTCAAGTATACTCGGTTATCGATCTCGTAAAAGCTTATAATCAAATTCCTGTCTGCCCTGAGGATATTCCGAAGACCGCAATCACAACGCCGTTTGGTTTATACGAATTTCCGTTCATGACGTTCGGACTACGTAATGCTGGCCAAACGTTTCAACGATTTGTGGACGAGATGCTTAGAGGCCTCGAGGAGTTCTGCTTCCCGTTTCTGGACGATTTTTTGATCTTCTCACCTGATCAGGAATCACACAAGAAGCACCTTCATCTACTCTTCAACAGACTAAAGGAATACGGCATGGTAATCAACACAAACAAGTGCATATTCGGTGTATCAGAGGTAACGTTTTTAGGACACAGCATCTCAGCAGCTGGCACTAAGCCGTTACCATCGAAGGTAGAAGCAGTTGCGAATTACCCACCACCGAAAACCGTTAGAGAACTGCGAAGATTCCTAGGAATGGTGAACTTTTACAGAAGGTTTATTCCTGACGCAGCACGGCATCAAGCGCCTCTGAATGCACTGCTCACAGGATCAGTTAAAGGTTCACATCCCGTGCATTTTTCAGAAGAAGCTACTAAAGCATTCATCGCCTGCAAGGAAAGTCTCTGCCAAGCAGCACTACTCGCTCATCCAGACTGCCAAGCGAAGCTCGCTATAGTCACCGATGCTTCAGACACAGCAATGGGCGCGGCTTTACAACAGAATAGAAACGGCCTGTGGGAACCTTTGGCATTTTTCTCTCGAAAGTTTTCACCATGTCAACAGAAATACTCGCCTTACGACAGGGAACTTCTTGCCATCTACGAAGCAATAAAATACTTTCGTCACATGGTGGAGGCGAGAGATTTCATTATTTACACTGACCATAAGCCCATAACTTTCGCATTTCATTCACGAAAAGAAAAGTGGTCACCAAGACAGTTCAGACATCTGGATTTTATTTCACAGTTTTCCACAGATATCAGGCATATTTCAGGATCGGATAACGTTGTGGCTGACAGTTTATCACGCATCGAAGAGATTACTCAGCCCATCGATCTATCCAAGCTTGCTCAAGCACAAAGCACGGATCCTGAACTAGAACAACTTTTGGATAGCGATACTTCTCTGCGCTTGACAAAAATCAAACTGCCTGGATCTCACATAGAAATCTATTGTGACAAGAGCGGCAATGTGGCCAGACCTTATGTGACCAAAGACATGCGACGGCAAGTATTCAAAAACTTGCATTCTATTAGCCACCCTGGCACAAATGCGACGACGAAACTGATATCGGAACGCTATGTATGGCCTAGTATGCGAAAAGATTGCAGAGAGTGGACTCGCTCCTGCCTAGCATGCCAACGATCAAAAATAACACGTCATGTCTCATCTCCATTAGCATCATTCAGCTTACCTCGAGCCAGATTCATGAAAATCCACATAGATTTGATCGGACCTTTACCTCTCTCACAAGGGTATCGTTACTGTCTCACTTGTGTAGATCGCTTCACACGATGGCCCGAAGCTATACCATTACAGGAGATAACAGCTGAAGCAGTGGCAAAAGCTTTAATCCACGGATGGATATCCAGATTCGGCTGCCCTGAAGATATCGTCACTGATCGTGGTCGACAGTTTGAATCAGAACTTTTTAATCATCTGTCCCACATCATCGGATTTCAACGCAGACGAACTACAGCCTACCATCCGGCATGCAATGGACTTGTCGAAAGATTCCACAGACAGCTTAAAGCCGCTATTACATGTCATGCGACCAGCAGCTGGCTTGAAACACTTCCACTTGTACTACTGGGAATCCGGGCGGCATTTAAGGAAGACTTACAAGCGACTCCAGCTGAACTCGTATATGGAGAGACACTACGACTCCCAGGTGACATTTTTTGTCAATCGGCTGATGGTACAGAGGACTTGACAGTATACACTGAAAGACTGCGCACATTCGCCAAAAATTTGTTGCCATTACCAACTTCTCACCATGGGAATAACCGCTCCATATTCATTTTCAAAGATTTAGCAACAGCATCCCACGTCTTTCTAAGAGATGACACCTCGCACCCATCTTTTCAAGCAGCTTATACAGGCCCGCATGAGGTGATAGAACGAGGGGATAAAGTTTTCAAGCTCCGCATAAAAGGCAAAGAAGTCACGGTATCAGTCGACCGCATTAAACCTGCCTACATACTTCGTGAGTTGGACCATTCTCCCGCCGTGGCAGCACCTGAGACCCGAGACGCTCCAGTGACCACCACTCGATCAGGACGAACAGTGCGTTTTCCAGAATATTATCGCCCGTAGGACGGTCTCTGGAGGGGGGTGATGTGGTGTGCTAGCCCACGAAAAAGTTTACATACCAGTTTAATAGAGAACTTTTCCAGCTAGTTGCTAGGGGCAACGAATGTTGTTGATATAGACTTCATATTAGAGAAAATTTTTATTTCCGCATTTGGTTTTTTGTAAATATCTTTTTAATTAATATATCGTATACAAAGTCAATCGGCATATCATTAATTCAGCAAACCCATGGACCTCCTTCTATTACAACAAAAGTGTATCTAACTTTCCTTTAGTTTAATTAATATAAATAGCTAAAGGACATAAAAATGCCTAATAAAGTCTATTAAATCATCACATAAAGGAATGTCTTTGTGACGCATGGTTAACTCAAAGTATTGAACTAAGTTGCTATCTAATTTATTTTCTGCCAAATAAAGCAACATAAAGGAATTTTAAATAAATCAGGAATTTTAAATTGTTTTGAGCGCTTAGCGATGAATGAAACTTTTCTACAAAGTCATTTAATTGAGAACTAAACCTTTTTAATATTAAAAATATTGTTCAAGTAATAAGCGGCTTAAGATCTTTTATCTTGGAATTTATCAATCAAAGATTGCCATATAGTAGCATAGTTTTCCTCAGTAGGTAATATTCCTGCAAAAATTTGTAATGCTTTACCTCTCAAATTACCAACAAGATATTGGACTCTTTGAGAATTATTCAGTTTAGAATTTTTATGTATGTTTGTCTTGAAACTTTCATAAAACAATGGCCAATTTTTTATTATTCGGATTTATTTGGAATTTGACAAGCGGGAAGAGATATCTCATATGATGATTCTTTCCTAGTTTGAGTAGATTGAGATAGCTGTGGTCTTGTGTGTTTTACAGCTGTGTATACATCTTCAAAAGACAGCCACTGACTATTTTGAATTCTATATCCAATTCCAACTGTAATGTATAGTACTCATCGCATAATTTACTAAATTGATCATACAGGTAGTCAATATTCACACTTTTTACAAGAAAATCATGTTTTGATCTAGATTTTGTGGCAGGTAATTTCTTAGCCTGAGAAAAAAGAGAACTAATTTGTTCAAAAATAGCTTTGCGTTTCGCATCATTTATTTTTATTTCAGACATGATTAATTGGATTAATTGGTTTTTTGGATACAATTAAGAATGTAAAAGCGGGAAATAGATGTGACGCGTCGTATTGAATTGCAAAATGCACAAAATAGCGGTGCAATTTGAGTGCAGTTTTTTAATAAATTCACTTTAATGTAAGAGTTAAGGTTAAGTATCAATGAGTTGTACAATTATTCAATGGAATAATGTGCAAATAAAAGCGGTTAATTTGTTGAAAACTGAACTGGTTCTGTCCGGTTCGTAAGGACCAAACTTTTTGTGTGGTCGTAAATCACACATAAGTGGGGGATGCGGGAAAAGTATAGGTAGCGGTCCGAAACTCCAAAAACACGGATAATGAGAACAAGGGCCAGTAGGTAGATATAAGCAGACACTAACCTGCCAGGTCCTCCTGAAAGCTCGCGTAGTTTTATCCAACCGAGGTTAGATGACCTAGGGCTTGCGCTAGCGCGATAAGCAACAACAACGAATCACTACACAAACTGCGGTTGATCCGATGCCCGTGTATTAGTTCTTTTCTTGGAGTCTCTTCTTTACAGTGGAAGATCACAAGTACGTGCTCTTCTTTCTTTGCAGAAAACAAACGATGAATTAAAAGTGCGAAGTTCAATGGAGAATGACTTGTAGTATTCTGTTTAGTCTGACGTTTCTTCTATCTTCTCATATTTTTTTTTTTTTTTTTTTTTAGGATTTGGCTCCACACCTTTGTGTATTTAGCCAGTGTCAAGTAATTGATAATTTATCAAGTTATCGATATTTCACGCAAATATGTGTCAAGTCACAGTCGAAGTCATCAAGTCAAGTCACAGTCAAGTCAGTCTAGTCAAAATCATACTCCTAGTAAAGTGGTGGCAACTTTACTTGAAGCTTCTATGGAGTTTTGGAAACAACACGAAAAGAAACGTTTCACCATCATTATACTATTTTCCTACACTCATGCCTGTAATCCAGCACTTAACGAATAAAATGCCACCAATTCTATACACTAACACTGAAAATAACACAAGTTTTGGAAAATAATACGATGCGGCGACGCAATCTTTTTCGCTTTCCCGCCAAAACTCCATACGCTGACAGTTTGGCCTACATATAATCTACGCTACTGGCCGTAGAGAATAGACAATAACGCATAGAAAGGCGTAAACACTCTTTTGTTTGCATTTCATAGCTTTAGTTCTAATTTTATATCGTATCGCTTTATCTATTAATATTTTATTTGTTTGTTTTTTTTTGTTTGTTTGGCAAGACGTTCAAGTCTGTATGCGTTTTCTGCAGTAGCCGCTAGAGGGCTACCCGGCGGTGCAGTAGTATTTGCATGTACCTATGGGTGGGAAAATGGGATAAAGGAATGTACCATAATATCAATTTATTTATCGTTAATTAAGTTAAGTTAAATAACTTGGCGTTACCAGTGCATAAAATTGGTGGCATTTTATTAAGTTAAGTGCTAGACTACATGCACGAGTGTGGGTATGTGGTATAAAGGTCATGAAACGTTACTTTTCGAAATTTTCGAAGGTTTTTCCAAAACTCAATAGAATCTTTTAAGAATTTAAATCAAACATCACGTAAAAATATTGTAGAATCTTGTTAAAGCGGGTATTATGATGTTAGCAGTGCACAAGTGTAAATAATTATTGTTATTCTTATTGTTAGCGTTTATTATTTATTATTATCAATTACTTGACACTGGCTAAATACACAAAAGTGTGGAGCCAAAACATTAAAAAAAAGGCTACAGCTTGTCGCCAATATTAGTAAATAGATAGCGCTAATATTAAATTTATACTCGTGCACTTTGGTTGATACAGTGCCATCTACAAGATTTCGAGCGAAACCACACAAAGTAAAGTTATACTATAAAATGGACAGATGGCGTTTATTATCATAAATAAAAATTGTATATTAAATATTGCGACAACTATGTAATAAATTGAATATTTTATATTAAATAGTAACTTAGGCACACCTACCTACCTACCTATCTATACCTTGTTTTGAGATTTTGTTTTAAACTATGCCTTGGAAGCCATCGAATGAGTAAGTAGCGTGTTCTGTAACACTGTGTTCCATGTGTGTGTGAACCCACCGCTTCCGGATTATGAGCTGACCTGCTCAACTACCACACCACAGAGGCTGTCACATTTATAACTTTTGTTTTTACTTTGGCTTATTTTTTGAAGACTATAATTTATATGTGCAGTAAATTATAATTATTAATATGTGTGGACATCTCACACAGCGCCGTCTAGCCCTAAACTAAGCAAAGCTTGTACTATGGGAACCGGATAACTGATACAATACTTAGATACTTTTTGTTTGTAAATACATACATAGAATACAATATAACACCCAGAAACAGAACAAACACCTATGTTCATCACACAAATGTTTGACCTTTTTTGTTGAGGGGGGGAAATGCTCTAGCACTTCCTGCCACCACCCCCGTGGTGGCAGGGAAGGGGTTATGTGGGACTCGAACCCACTAAAACCCCTCCGTGAGCCCTCGTCCGCCGTACCGGGGTGAGAAGGGGTCGCGGCCTGCAGTCCAGCCATGGGAATCGACTCCACAACCCACAGTTCAGAAAGCAGAGCTGCTACCAACTGAGCTATCGAGTTAATAATATCAGTCAAATATCGTACTGCTGGAGACAGCTGGAGGATGGAGCCAAGGGTCGGTACTGACCTATAGGTCTGGTCACTCGCCACCTGCAGCTTGAGTACTCGTGGTACAGGTTGCGGAGGAACTGGTGCAGCTGCCGCGACTGGTGCACGACTCCTGGGAGGGGGGAGGAGGCATTAACGACCCCCTTTACTTAGGGATGCCTCCACACAGGGTTTGAATATTTGTTTTTACCAGTGAATGACTGATTGACTGACTAATATAGTGATCTATCAACGCACAGCCCAAACCACTGGACGGATCGGCCTGAAATTTGGAATGCAGTTAGATGTTATGACGTAGGCAACCGCTAAGAAAGGATTTTTCGAAATTCCACCCTTAATAGGGTGAAATGGGTGGTTCAATTATAAGGCGAAGCTGCGGGCAGAAGCTCGTACATAATAAGTAACTAACCATGACCCGCGGTTTCACCCGCGGGTAAAAAGTAGCCTATATGTTAATCTACATGTATAAGTTATCTATATTCCAAAGGTTCCTATTTAACATTTTGGTATGAAACGCTAAACATTTCTAAAAATTAATGTTGTCACACTAATATTATAAAGGCGAAAGTTTGTATGTGTGTATGTTTGTTACTCCTTCACGCTAAAACGGCCGAATGGATTTGGATGAAATTCGGTACCAAGATAGCTTATACACTGGATTAACATATAGGCTACATTTTATCCCGGAAAAGTGAACATTTTCCGTGAGATGAGCAAATAATTATAATACTTTTCATCCGCGGGTAGAACCGCGGGGCGCAACTAGTTGTTAATAAAACCTATCTGTATTCCAAATTTCATTTAAATGTTTTTGCGTGAAAGAGTAACAAACATACATCCATCTACTCACAAACAAACCAAACATCCACTAACAAACTGCTTCGCATTTATAATATTAGTACTTTTTTTACTATTTACTCGAAAACCAAACCTTTATTTTTGGTCTAGAATCTAGACTCCACCATGTTCGCCAACTATAATGATTTATAAATCAAAATAGCAAATTTTGGTAATATTAGTGTAATATTTGACTGAAAAAAATAAAGATTAGGAATGCTCCTTTAGATCTAACAGAATATTTAAGAGTTTCCATTTTTATTATTCAGCAAATTTCACTCCTAAACCGAAAAACCAAACCGCTCTTTTTGGTTTAGAATCTAGACTCCACTATGTTATCTATATTCTACCTCAAAAGGTCTAAAATCGTCCAAATAAAGTGTAAAGTGCCAAAGCCCCACCTGCAGCTTGTCCCTCCGGGCGCATATAGCGTGCACCCTGGCAGCGATATCCGCTCGCTGCCCAGCGCCCCGCACCAGCTCATGCACGCGCCCCAGCTGCCCCTCCAGCAGCATAGAGAACTCGCCGTGCTTGCAGATCAGTGCTTCCACGGCTGGGAACAAAATGTTCATTTGTCTTTACTACAAAATAGATCTGATACCTTATTGCGAGACGCGCGTCTGCCGCTCAGTTACTATCAAAATTGTATTAACTTTGACAGTTTTTAAATGACAACCAAGTTTGTAACGTAGCGTTCCTTAAACGTCAATTACATCATTTAAATAATTACCTAATAGTAAGAAATCTAATTGATTGATATTATAAGTTCTAAAGTTTATTACATTGACTTGATATTTCTTAAAATAACAATATTTACAATTAACCATAATGTTAAAATAAATACAAATAAAACATTAAATATACACAATTACAGACACACTTAGTTTATATAGATAAATTCACAGCTGACGAGTCTATTGTTCGACGATACGGTTCTTTGACCCGCGCTAGTGCCGGCCGGCCCGCGCGTCAGCTGCTTCAGTACTCGCCTGCCTTGGAAGCGAGTGCACGTCGCTTTGTTGCGCACACGCAAATACATTTTCTTTGCGTCTTAAGATAATAAAAATTATTTCTATGTAGTAATATTTAAATAGTGCATTACTGTGTTCCCATACTGGGTAAGTTGTACAAATAACTTCTATGCTTTCTTAATGCTTTGTGACTGTGTTCTTTCTCAGTGAATTTGAATGATGACGCGCCCGTTTGAAATGTTACCGTTACGTCGTTATAATCTTATTGTTTCTTTTTATATTTAGCTCAGTGACCTACTATGCTTTTAATTGACTGTACTTAGATATCATCTAGCTTTGGGCCGTCTCAACTGTTCATGCATAATTTAAATTATTATTAATATATAATATCATATATTTTGTTAGAAGCCGCCTAGCCGTTCTGAATATTTAAAACTGCCACCTTCAGTCTTTTCTCCTTGAACTAGCTAGCTCAGTACATCTGGTTGCCACATAATCCATAGGTCCCCTAAAACCGTTCCCCTACAAGATCATGACTCGAATATTATAATACCATTCCAGGAACACAATCTGGATTACAATTTCTCTCGAAAGAGACCCAGAACTTACCATCCGGAGCTGAGTGGGCCCTGACCCTGACAAGGAGACTGATTGGGAGCGTACTGCCTGGATTTCGGGAAGACTGAGGAGAGTGCGGTATTCTGGAACTGAGACAGTGCCGCGAATTGTGACCGGGCTACTCCACCCAACGACCCCTAAACCGTTTTTATTTTTAGTTTATATAAACTTATTACTTTACTTGCCGTATTTTATTCATCCCTAGGGATAAATACGACAAGTTACTTTAGCGACAGGTTAAAGATAGGGTAGTCGAGCCTCAGTTTAAGGGTTTCACTAGGTGGTAGGACTTTTCTGCAAAGTTCGTCTACGTAGGTACCACCGCTTTGCCAGTCATTCTGCCGCCAAGTAGTAGTGTGTTCTGGTTTGAAGGGCACTGTAGCTAGTGAAATTACCGGGCAAATGAGACTTTATGACCTGATCTCACAGTCTAGTAATATTGTTACTAGATTGTGTTGATGTCTCAGGATGACATGCGCAGTGCAGTGTCACGTAGAATTCTATACTTCAGATTTCCGAGTGATATTACAACTGATATGGGCAGCCGTGTCGCTTAACATCAGGTGAATGGTTAGATCCTCACGTCATTCTTTAACATAAAAAGGTTAACAAATTAGTGCATCAGTGAAATGGGAGTCCTTACCGTCGAGATTCTCTCCCAGATCGTCGTCATTCAAGAAGGCCTCCTTGGAAGCGAGCCAGTCCTCCGTCTGCCGAGCTTGTTCCTTGAACAACTGCAATTGATGCGCCTGGAACATACAACGTTTGGGTGAAATTGGGGTGACGGAAAAAATCGTGAGGAAGAGGAATGATCAAGCATCATTCTACTATACTAGGACAGCCTCTGTGGTGTGGTGGTTGAGCAGGTCGAAGGCGGCGGGTTCGATTCCCGCGACAGGACAAGTATTTGTACACCAAAAAAGTGCAAATACTTATTCTGGACCATGGTCCTACAACACCCACACTCCTAGTTCCTAGCACCTGCATTCTAGTAGTTCCTGGGTCCCTAGACACAAGAATTTGCGCTTTTTTCTGTGCACAAATACTTGTTCTGCCGCGGGAATCGAACCCGCCACCTCCGGGTTGAGCAGACCTGCTCAACTACCACACCACAGAGGCTGTCAAAATGCTGTCAAAGTTCCAGAGGATCTGATGATAAGTTTCCTACCGTTCATTGGAATCGACCCAGCTTCTCAAGGGGACGTTTTCCCTAGTGGTAAGTGGTCATATACACGACCTCAATTTTTACCAGACTCCTGGGTCCGTGCTCTTTTTTAATATACTACTTACATTTTCAACTTTTATCATCATACTGTTAACGAACACCGCTAGTACTTCAAATGTGAAGTCATACAACCAGCCACTTAATAAATAGAATTAATTCCTGCATATACGAATTTCTTATAAATATAATAAATAGATATTTGGTGGCGTTTTGTAAACTTGATCGATTATTGACAGGGCATTTAGCTTGAATATTATTTTAATGGCAACAATTATTAATCGATAAGCGTATCGCTTAAGCCGAGTTAGTCTGTGGTTCGTTGGTTTTTCTCTCTGATTCTTATGCGAATAATTAGATAGTCTGAGACTAGTATTCTGTGGGCTGAGATGTTAAGATTGATTGGGAGAAGAAAGAGTTCAAGCGGTGTTTAATTGCAAAAACCACTGTAACAATACTAAATTCTACAATGATATAATAACTAATACTACACACTACCCACTACTGCAAAAAAAAACATTTGTACTGTATATATTTTATTTTTTTTACTTTAAACTTGTCTATCATTTGACCGCGCTTTCACCTGATGGGAAGTGACGATGCGATCGAAGGTGCAGCATGCTAGCCAAGTAAATATCTATTCACTCTTCTCTTGAAGACGCCCGGGGCATATTTCGTCGGAAACACAGACTCTGGCATTCCATTTCTTAGCCGTTCTAATTAAGAACGTTGAGTCAAATCGCTTGGTACGAATGGGTGGTATTTCGACCACGAAAGGATGGCTGAGGCTTAGCTGAGCGTCTAGTAGTCCGGTAGTGGAATGGTGCTGGGAGAATGGGATCATGCAGTTCTTGTTATTGTATTTATTTTTTAAATCAGTACACGATGTATTCATAATAAGTAAGCTAAAGTAATAATTTAAGTCAACTGTTTATTGTACAGCTTCTATTCACGCTATTTAGAATTTGTAAATTATTAACGGCCGTTTTCAATAAGCTATCTATCCACGGTTTACCCCTACTAAAGTATAAAAATCTATCCATGGACACATTTTGTTTCTATATAGCAACGACAGATAGCAATTCCTATCTTCAGTAGCTATCTATCCTTGGGAGGGGTTACTGATAACCAAAGATAGCTTTTTGTAGGAAATGGCGCTAGAATGCTTTTCAATATAGTTTTGGCAGCTATCTGTCAGTATGTCAAATAACCAAAGATAGAAATTTGGCCTATCTGTCATTTTCTACGGGTAACCCCCATTACCAGTTGTTTGTTTTTGTATGTTGTCTTAAGTTTCAAGGAAAATTTCAGGTCAAATCTTCAAAAAATACAAATTTTCAAGTTCCAATTTAAATTTCAAAGACGTTTCTATAAAATATTATAAATGGCTAATTTTAGTAGTAGCAGTGAAAGTGATATAGAATTATTAGAAGTCCTCTCTGACTGGGATGATGAAGATCAACATATTATTCTACAAAAAAGACGTCGAATCTATAAACAGAGAATAAACTATATGGTGGAATTGGAAGATTACGATTTTATGTATAGATTTAGATTAAGTAAAACAGTGGTATGTGATTTGTTGGTTGAAATACAGCCCAGTCTGAGAGTAACCTCTGCAAGGTAATTTATTATTCTTCGTCTACATCTTACGCTATGCAATGTGTATATAATATATGCCTAATGTTAGTACCTAGTGCCGCCTAGTGCCTTTACTCTTGTTTTAGGAATCATGGAATATCAACATTACATCAACCCCTTCTAACATTAGACAAAACAGTAAAACACTGTTAGGGCTGGGTTTTGCGATACTAAGTATATTTATTTTATATTATTTTAATACTTCTATAGATGTTTTATTCTTTATATGTAATTTGTGGTATTATTTGTTCTGAATATCGACACGATCCCAGACCAAGTAAAGGATACTATGAACACAAACTAGATAGAGATCAGACGGACATGTGAGGAACAAAGGTTGCTAGACTTGAGTTCTCATTCCTCATTGGTTGATGCAAAACGATACATGACATTTCTTTTTTTTTTTTACTACTAATCCTACAGGCACTGACAAGGTTAAACATAATGCCAAATCTACAATGAATAATAATAATTTAAATTATAATTTTATGTGCTGGAATGTAGAAAAAAAACTACAGAAAAATCTAAATGACCCTCATTTATTTTTATTCTTCAATTATTTTTTAATTTCGTTAGCGCTATTTTTTTTTCATATCAGGCAGTATTGCACTTTGCAACCTAATTATATCAGTTCCTTTAAAAATTTTGGTCGGTGTTGCACCAATTATGAATGCACAGCGTCAAAGATAATACTGCAATATTTCTTTTCTTCTGGCCTATGAACCTAAAATCAGAATAATATTATAGATATATTTATTTATTATGCTGTATGAAATATGTATAATCTGATATTCAATAGAATGCAAAAAACTATAAAATATGATTTATTCCATTTTTGCCTAGGCATGCTATATAAAATCAAATGTTTATCCGTCAATGAATGAAAATGCAGTTAAATAGATGAAAAAGTCTTCTATTACGTCTTACTCAGACTTTAATGCCCATCACTGTATACTTTAACTAATCGTCTTATGGCGTTTACACAATATCTGAGGCACTGCATAGATTGTCTAGGCAGGGTATGATAAACAATTGATGGAATATTTTATGCAATACCTGAATTATCAACTTTCCCAGTAAAATATACACCAACTCAAAAGTTATTTCCGAATATTACATGCTTCCTCTTTGATGCAATCAAATATTTGAGGGTTGATGCCAGAATTCACATTTAATTTGGCAACCAACTTTTTAAATGTCGTAAGTGATAGCAAGATAAATATCTTTTGTAAATGGTCCTTCTTTAAAATTGACAAGGATATCACCTTCTTATCTAGAGTGAATCTCCATGCTTTCATCTTTTTGGTGCTTATCTTGACTTGCATGTCAAAAAATTTTCTTGCGTATGGATTCATGCCTGGAACCTTTTCCTCAAAAAATTCTTCTGTTGAAAATTTGATTTCTTATATTCATTGTAGATTTTTCTGCATTTCGGAGTTAGTGCTTTTACTGTGTTCACAACCTTATGTTTATTGTAGCCCTGTTTTTGTATTTTTGTCACTTGTGGATCTGAAAATAATATTTTAAGAATGATATTACTTTTCTAATACATAATTGAATTAATTTGATCAATATCATCTTATTATAACTTCACATTTGTATTTCATGGTGATGGTTGTCTTGAGATGAAGACAATTCAAGGGGTGAGATCAAAAAAGGTTTAACTGTCAAATTGATAGTTTCGAGAAAATTGACTTTAAACTTCAACGGCTTCATTTTAATGTAGAGTAATAATTAAGTATTATAAAAGGTTTATGTAAGTTTCAGTTGCTTGAAAATGTATTAATTCTATTTTAAAATACAAAATATTGTACTAATTCATACAAATTAGTGTAAAAATATAATATAATAAAATAAATATGATAATGTTTTTATGCTAAGCGGACTGTATTCCTGTGACAGATAAACCGTTTTTAAACTCAAAATCTCGAGATTTAAGCCCCATTTCGGTATTTTGAGAATGTATTATTGTAGATAATTTCACGCTGAATCCAACGATACCCATAAGTCATTTTGTGAAAAAATATCAGTTAAACCCTTTTTGTTGTCATCCCCTTCAATTTTCATGTAAAGTAGTAGATTTTAGTAAGTAAAATATGTAAACAGCGATCAGAAGCATTTTTATTGCTTATTTTTTATTAAATCAATGAAAGGATCTATATGTGCAGGCAGTGATGAAACTAAAATGTCTTTTTATTACAGGCTTAAAATATTTTTGTACAAATAGACTACTTTATTCCTCATAAGAGCAATAATTATTTTATGCAGAAAATAACTGATCATCCAAGACTTTAACATTATTTTATATAGCAATATTTAAAATACTAACCTAACAATTGGACTTCATGAATTTCTTGTGATGAAGATGGCACCGAAGATTTAGGCTGACTTAGATTTGAAGATGGCTCCTGTACATCTGAAATAATTTAGATTTAATAAGTTTAGTGGTGGTTCTATCTCTCGTATGCACGAGGCTGTCTGGGTTGGTTACCTCTGCTTCAGTTATTCTGCCACAAATCAATATTACGCAAACATTATAATCTTTCAGGTGGACATCACAGTCAGAGAAATTGTTAGATATATGAGACTTAAGAGCTACTCTCTCAGGGTAGTGCAGTGCTGTGCTGCACAGGGTTCTTTAAAATAATGTTCTGGATGGCACTGCAACTGTGGGCATGTTCTGATGTTGCTAACCATCAGGCAAACAAAACACAAGCCCTTATATTATAGCCCTATATAATGCACAGTCTCTGTGGTGTGGTGGTTGAGCAGGTCGGCTATAACCCGGAGGCGGTGGGTTCGATTCCTGCAGCAGGACAAGTATTTGTGGCGTTTTACAGCTATGCTGAATTTTTGGAAAATAATAAATAATAAGATTTATTTAAAGTGACATTACAATTACATCTTTGATTTGATTTATAGGTAGATTGTAATGACATGTTTTAATTATTTTATTTTGACATGTTTTTAATTCGTGAATTTTGACATCTTTTTATATTTTGTTATTATTATACAATTTATTTGGGCAATTATAATGATAATAATATATTATATGTTTAGTCATACATTTTAAAATAAATTGCTATGTACCTGTGTACCTTAATTTATATGTGACGTGTATTTTTTATATGAATAAATGACTATGACTATGACTATGCACAGAAAAAAGCACAAATACTTGTTCTGATCCTCTGTTATGGTCCTCGTAGTTCCAGGGTCTAGATACACCTATAAAATCCTAAGAATCCTAGTTAGGGTCCAGGATCTATGTATGTGATCGTTGGGTGTTATTCTTATTATTATTACAGTAAAAGCTCTTTATTCGCGGGATAAACGTTCTGTAAATATGCCGCGAATACAGAAACCGTGAATATGGAGCGGTTATTTATATGAGATTATAGGGGATACGTTCCTAGGTGACAAAATAAAAAACAAAAGTAACAAAACAAAAGTATATAAGAATGAATTAAATTGAAGTTTTTGACCATATTGATTAATTATTATCTTCAGGCTTAGGCAATGGTTTGGCAAAGGCGGAACCAATACAGCGGCGACATCATTTAACAAAATACTTTAGGCTTAGTTGTAATAAGGACTATTTTAAATTTTTGTTTAAAATTGTTAAAAATTGAATATCTAGATATTAAAATCCTTTTTATCAATGTGTATGTACTGATTAGATCCGCGAATAAAGAAATCTTTAGCCGCGAATATGGGAAATGGTTCGCATTTTCTCAATCCGCGAATAGTGAAAACGCGAATGAAGGAAGCGCGAACAGGGAGCTTTTACTGTATTATATTACCAACTATAAAAACTACAGGAAACAAATTTATTAAAGCATTCTTTACCATTGTTTTTAGACTCCACTTGAGTAGTGAATTCTTTAGGAGGTGCTTTGCAGTATGAGTGGTCAATGTGTTCCTTCTTTGCATATAAATATAAATGCTCAGCAACAGGTTTCACATATTCTGCAAGTAATAACATAAATTAATAAGGAAACACTCAAAATAAGATGAAATAGTTATCTACTATAATGACATGTCACATCTTGGTTTGCTTGCTCGGCTTGATTTTATTAGGTCAATTAAGGGATTGAAACATAATCATTGGTTACTTTGGCTCGAAAACTGCAATAATACCACATGTATGTAGAGGCTAGTATGTTGACTTTGTTGACTCATGGACTTTACGACAAAGATCACAAGATGTGACAACGTATATTTTGAAAATCAGACTTCACTTACCAATATTCGGGTTCAGCGAAGTACCACTGCGAATTTCCGATTCCAGAAACAATGATGGATATTGCATTTCTAAGAAGACGTGATTTGGGAGTCACATATCGTGCTTCGAAATGCTTGTGACACACTTGAAGCTGAGCAAGCTCAGCAATATTTTTGCTTCGCAAAGGTTCACAGTTAATAGTCGAGCCACTTTTTGAGTATTTTCTCACACAATGGACATTTATGTAAAAAAGCATCCTATCTCGAATTCAAACAACCCGGTACACAGCATTTAGTATATATCGCACTGAAGGTCTAAATAGTACAGTCATTGCAGTAAATAAGGAATAGAAATAGGCGGAAATTAATCAACGCAAACTACCTCGCTCAACAGAATCACTACAATGCACAGATTAGGTAGAAATACTTCGTATCTATGCTACAATGACTGTAACAAATAAAATTGACATGCCATGTAAATCAAAATGGCGATTGCTATAAGTTAGAAAAAAAACAGGTGCATGCGGAGAGACAGAGGGTTTCGGGCGGGTGGTATCTGTCACTTATCGTCTTGCTCAAGGTCATCTCAAGTCAACTTTTTTTTCTGTGAAGATTACTACCCGTGACTATGAACACGATAGTAGAACGAAGGTGCCGGGTGGCCACAGACTACAACACGGTTGTCAAAAACGTTTTGTTTCCATTGTATTATTTACAAACAAAATTATTATTAAATTGGATCATGCCAAACAACGTGAATTTATGGAAATCTGTTATTGTATACTAATTTATTAATTTTTGCTATTTTTATTACATTATATCACTGTAAATACTTCCGTAACCACTTATTTAATTATCAGAGTTCTGAGTGATTTTGCAATAACGAAACGCATGGGAGGGCACAAATAGGGCGGCTATCTATCGTTTTCTCCAAAAGGATAGCAGTTACTGGTGCTTGTGAAACGCAATCAAAGGATAGATCGAAAGTTATTGCTTATCAGAGATAGCTATCCATCTGTTATCTTTAGTAGGTTATTGAAAACGGCCGTAAGCCACTACCTACCTAAAGAAGATACTCATATAATTATCTAGTTGACTTGAACCTAGTTGATGACTTGTATAAAGTTGTACAGAAATCCATATCATTATATACAAATTATTCAAAACAAATTGTTCATATCAATCAAATCTTTAATTGAACCCTTCTTTACTTATTAATTAATTAACAGTAGTTAAATTATAATATAAAAAAAAGTAACAAATATTTTGGGACTGTCTTGAATTCTCAATACATAACAGACTTATTAATTTTTAATATGAATCACTTTTACTTATTATGTAACCAACAGGGCAGGACATAACATCAATAAATTCAACAAAAAATAATATGTAATTAACATTAGTCTCAATTTTGAATTTAAAAAATTATGAACTAATTACTAAAAAACTTCTCTCCGAGTGTTATGTTCTCTATTTCCAAATTATGTGGAAATTTCTTGACTTTGATAAAACCACGTTGTTTCAATTCTGAAATAAGATAAAATTTATTGACTTAGATATAACTGGCCCGATAGCTTAATCGGTAGTACCCCTACTTTTGAATTGACTTGAGTTGTAGGTTGTGGGTTCGATTCCCAGCCAAGGACAAACATTTGTGTGATGAACATGGGTGTTTGTTCTGTCTCTGGGTGTTATATTGTATTCTATGTATGTATTTATAAAAAAAGTATCTCAGTATTGTATCAGTTATCTTGTTCCCATAGTACAAGATTGGCTTAGTTTGGGGCTAGATGGCGCCGTGTGAAATGTCCACAAATATTATTATTATCATTGTTTTTAGTTACTTGTATCTAAACAAGACACATTCAAGCTGATGTATGTACATAACTGTTAGTCTAAAAATGACTACGAAAGGCTGCACTGCAACTGTTATGGGTGGCCGTGACGCTTAACATCAGGTGAACGACTAGCTCGATATACTGGGGCTTGATTTAGTAAAATTTACAACACAACTTACCCAAAATTGACATGAAACATTTCGCAGCTATTATTCTTTCAGAGCCAGATATGACGGGCCCTTCTTTAACGAGTTCTTTTACTGTGATTGGTTGTTTTCCACTCTTGCACATGTGCAGAATTTTCGTCATTGTTCCTTCAGCACCCCAATGTTCTCTGAAAATAAAAAAATGATGAGTTAGATTAATACTTGTTGCACACTAAACAGTGAGCCGCTGTGCATTCACAATTTTTCCCTTTCTTTGTGGAAACACTGGAACGTTACCGATAAAAAATACCTACACTTTGTTCTACTTATTTTTGTAGGTGCACAATTTTAATAATACGCCCACCATTATTTTCCAGTTAACCTGATATTATTAATGATTTTTATTTGAATGCCTGTGGCTCGGTGGTTGAGCAGGTTGCATCATAGCCCAGAGGTGGCGGGTTCGATTCCCGTAGCAGGACCTATGTGCACAGAAAAAAAAACGCAAATACTTATTGAGTCAGGGTGTTCTGGGACCGTGGTCCTCGTAGTTCCTAGGTCCCTAGATACAGGGATCTTAGTTAGGGACCAGGATCAATATATGTCATCGTTGGATGTTATATATATATTTATAGCAGGCAGAGTACACTTTAAAAATTTAACGATATAAATACAAAATGAAATAAGAATATCTAATAACTCTAAGGCATGGTTTTCAATAATCAGATAAAAGCTATTAATTGGATAAATTAAAACAGTAAAAACAAAAGAATAATTCTGTATAATGAACTCTGCAGTAATAATGGTACTTATATTTTAGTCAGATTATAATTTGTCAGTTGAATAACATTTATCCAGCCATTGAAAAATCACACCTTATTGTACTGAATTCTCGTTTGATTTTGAACGTAACCCTAGATTTTTGCAAGAGAACTTGCCGAATAAATCGCTGAGAGTCAGTCATCTGTTCCGAGTCCCCAAGTGACACTTTCGTCCCGTCCAGGCTTCCCATTGTCTCCGAACTGTCGCTTCCATTCTTCCTCGCCACTGTAGAAGGGATATGCGGTTGTTCGGGTTCCCGTTGCGGCGGTGTATCGACCAGGCTGGCCTCTTGAATCATTGCTGTAACGCTTCCCGCGTCATTTGTTCGCGCTCCTTTAGTCGAAGACCTTAGAGGCGTTAGTTTATTGGCCGGCACGTTCTCTTTGTCTTCTACCAAAGAAAGCTCTCGTTCTCGTACAGTTTCTGAAACAGATTTTACTAAGTACTGTTCAACTTTCAAGCGACTTCCAAACGGGACTACCTAAATTCGGTTACTTGTTTGCTCGCTAACACAAAATCAAAGGATTTTATTGCAATTAGGTTATTTTTAGAATTTTTACAAGTAGAATGAGATTAGGTTTTTTATGTTAGTGAATGATGTGACAAGCTAGTCGTTCACCTGATGTTAAGCGACACGAGCGCCCATAACAGAACAGTGTCACTTGGAACTCCAACATGTAAAGTTTCGCATGACTGCTGCACATCATCCTGAGACATCAGCACAGTACGGTAATAAGATTACTCGACTGTGAGATCAGATCATAAAGTCTCAATCGCCCAGTAATTTCACTAGCTACTGCCCTTCAAACCGGAACACAGTAGTGCTTGCACACTACTGCTTGGCGGCAGAATAACTGGCAAAGCGGTGGTACCTAGACGAACTTTACGGAAAAGTCCTACCACTTAAATTTAAGTTATTGTACTAAGCATATAAAATTACAAAGTTCTTAATGTCAAATATTATATGTATAGCAAGCCCATTACTTACATAGAGTTATATAGAATTTAGTTTATTCCGGATAATTATCGATAGAGATCGCGAGAGAGAGGGAGAGAGAGAGAGAGAGAGAGAGATATCGAGATTAAGTTATATGAGGCAAACGGAACCATCTTTGAAGCCGTTTGACATTGTATTTTACCTGTGACTGTGATTGCCGGTACCTCCAGCCGCCGCTGCCTGCTCTCCAAGAATGAGACGTAGTCGAAAGTACGACGCTTCTTCGGCTGAGAAAATAAAGTATTTACTATAAACGGTTTCACGAGCAGTTTCATAAACAGTTTATTTTTATTGTGGACATTTCACACAGCGCCATCTAGCCCCAAACTAAGCAAAGCTTGATGTACTATGACAACCAGATAACTTATACAATACTTAGATACTATTTATTTCTATATATATTTGACAGCCTCAGTGGTTAAGTGGTTGAGTAGGTCGGCTCATAACGCGGAGGCGGCGGGTTCGATTCCCGTGGCAGGACAAGTATTTGTGTACAGAAAAAAAAGCGCAAATACTTGTTCTAAGTCTGAGTGTTGTGGGACCATGGTCCTCTTAGATCCTGGGGTACACAAGAAATCCTAGTTAGGGTCCAGGATCTATGTATGTGGTCGTTGGGCATTATTATTACTATGACCATTACTATACACACAGAATACAATATAACACCCAGACACAGAACAAACATCGATGTTCATCACACAAATGTTGGTCCTGGGTGGGAATCGAACCCACACAAGGGCCTAAAGTAAGCAGGTATAACCTGTGTGTCTTCAAGTTCAGTGTGAATAGGTGCCTCCTAGATTTACGTGCTCCGTCTTTGGCCACACCGTCACTTAAGGTCAGGTGACTTGGTAAATCTATAACGGTATAAAAAAGCTTTGTACTATGGAAACCAGACAACTGATAGAATATTTATATAATTTTTGTTTGCATATAACTACATAGAATACAATATTACCATCCAGAACAAATGTGTGTTTGTGTTCATCACAAATATTTGTCCTGAATAGGAATCGAACCACAACCCACAGTTCAGAAGGCAAAGCTACTAATTTCATCCAAGTCGGTTCAAACGTTATTAACGCCACTAAAAATACATTTGTACAATAAACAGAAACAAATTAGTCAGGAGAGGAATAGTTAAATAAATGTAAGTAATGATTTGTTACATACAATAGGACCATTATCATCCAATGTTTCCAACTTCTGCGTTGACACATCCCCTACATCTTGCGCCGTGTATTGCTCAGGAACATTCAACAGATCCATTTCTGGGGCTGCCAAGTTATCTTGGTTCATCAATGGAGCTGGTTCAATTATTGGCTGAGGTTCTTGTATAGGCTCTTCTAACTCTGTAATGCGTCTAAACGAAGGTCCTGCGTTTATTCCGCGTGAAGCCATTATTGCAGCTTCCTGGACATACAAACATTTTTTTTAAACGAGTGTTCTATAGACTACACGGCTGAAGTAAAACTTCTTTAGTTTATCTCCATCTATCGGTCGGTATAACTTAGTTTTAGCTTTGTTTAATGTTAATGTCGCCATCTTGACAATTATAAATTATCATTTTACCGGACATACCAACATAATAATACAAATACTTAACTTTTTTATGTTGGCAATGGAGATCTACGCAACCAACAAATTTCAACTTCCGTGCGCCTCGCCAGTTTACTCCCCAGGTCAAGCGTGCGTATAGAAATTTTACTTCAAAAATATGTAAATATTAGTGGACATTTCACACAGCGTTATCTAGCCACAAACCAAACAGAACTTGTTCTATGGGAACCAGAGGGTCGGTCACGGAACTTGGATAGCATAGATAGGAAAAATTATATTCCTAATTAGATAGATGATAACAATTTCCCAGTATAAAATTAAGGCGATTGTAAACCCATTTTTGAACAAAAATTTATAGGTAGCACAAGTTCTTTTAGCAGATACAAAACAAAAAAGCACATTTCTTCAATAAAGGGTAAGATAAAAAGGTAACTCGGATAATCAAATTCCTTACCTCTTCCCTCTCAACTCCAGTGGGTTTGTTAATCACGCCGAGACTTTTCATGAACAGCCTAGTAAGCACTTGTCCTAAATTGGTCCGTTCCCTGAATCCCGCTTGACAAGGGCGACCCAAAAGCACGTCGTAAGGCACTTGGAGGTTGATTATGTCGTTTTTACTGTTCTGAAAGTAAGAAAAGTTTTGAGGGTACTTGGAGAATTTATAGTTTAGTCGAATGTCGTTTGTAGAGAAAATGCTCGAAGGTCATTTGTGAATTTACTATAGAACAAAATTGAAACGAAACGTGGGTAGTTTTATAAAACTATCCACGGAGTCTTTTTTTTTATTGCTCTCGTCGCTATTAATGTATTTAGATATTGAAAATTTTAATAACATAATTCTTTTTTTTTACAGCTATGGAGTTTTAATAAAAGACGTTTAAGACGTTTTTATGTAATTGTGTAGTTTAGTAATTTACCATTCGGTTTTGGCGAAAATTTATAGAAATTTCTTGTTACGAGAGTGTCTTATTAACGGGTAATTAATTACAGCCAGAACCGCGTCGTCAGAACCACGACTTGCATGAGTTGCTTATGCGTGTATCAATTTGAATAGCATTAAAACGTACCTAAAATATATTACATATTACAAAGTTAAGGAAACAGTGCTTACCTCGCACCGCAGTTCCACATACGGATTTTCTAGACTTGTGCGAAAAACGCTCCCGCTAATTTTGATTTTCTCATCAATTATTAATCCTCGTATTTTGCGCCTTTTCGCTCTTGGTTCGGTTTCCTCTAGTTCCTAATAAATATATATTTTTTTAAATTACCCTGTAAATATAATATTGTACGACATTGCACTGTCCTCGTCGTCCTAGGGAGTGATCACGGAATATTGAGTGCAATGCAACACGAGTCATTTCATTCCTGATTTGAAAATGTATACTAACTAAGCACATAAATTGCGTATTGAAACTGTCAAATCCATACAAATTTGTGTTTCTTTTGGTTGCAGTAAAGTTACGTGATCGCCTAGCTGATTTATATAGGCGGTGATCACGTAACTTTGATAGCAATACAAACATTTCATTCTTTAAAATGTTCTATAGTACCTAACTATATGCACATGAAACTGAAATTTATACTTTGCGTTTCTATCAGATCCAATACTGTTTTGGCTCCACACTTTTGTGTATTTAGCCAGTGTCAAGTAATTGATAATTTATCAAGTTAATGATATTTCACGCAAATATGTGTCAAGTCATAGTTGAAGTCATCAAGTCATAGTCTGGTCAAAGTCATACTCCTAGTAAAGTGGTGGCATCTTTACTTGAAGCTTCTATGGAGTTTTGGAAACAACACGAAAAGAAACGTTTCACCATCATTATACCACGTTCCCACACTCACGCCTGTAATCCAGCACTTAACGAATAGAATGCCACCAATTTTAGGCACTAAGACTGAAAATAACACAAGTTTTGGAAAATAATATAATGCGGTGACATAATGGTGGTGCGGTTCGCTTTCCCGACAAAAAAGAAAATTAAACTTAATGCAGTGTTGCCGAACTACAAATATTACATCGACAGATATTATTATAATTTTTGAAAAAAATATTTTAGTTGTATAATTAAATATAATATAAACAGAAATCTGCGTTATCTATCCATCAACCGACTATATCAATGACAAAAACAGTCTTTCGGGCGATGTTAAGCGTCATGGCCGCTATAACAGGTGCAGCATATCCACAGCAGTCTAGCCCTTCTGGCGCAGGTAGAGCGCCCGGCACCGGTATACGATACCAGCGTAACTCAACCAGACACTGACCCCGTCGACGTACCTTCCGCAGGTTACAGTCGGGACTTTCCATAGGGTCCACTCTACCAATGGACGTGTTATTTTTGATCCTCTTATCCCGGTAACGGCCCAAGCCTCTGAGCTAATTGCCTCCCAATGTTGAAGACTGGGTGCCGTATTCCTCCCGCCTGGTGACGCTGTAAAGGTCGCTAGAGACCAACAGAATTAGCCCATTCAAAAAAGCGATGGTATCTAGTTTCTAGATAGACGAACTATGCAGAAAGTCCTACAACCCTCTAAAATGTCCCTGTAAATTTATTTTAAGCTTTATATGTACTTTACCTCCAGTTCACTTTGCTCCGATTCTCGTGCCATGTCTCTAGCAAGAGGCGCGGCTCTCGACTGTTCAATTGGAAATTCTGGGACTTCTGCTGGTGGTTCTTGTCTGTTTCAAATTATATTTTTTTAGTAAATTTTCCTTAATTTATAACATATTAAATAGAAATACATAAATAGAGGTTGGTAACTAAGCTAGCTCCTTCGCATAGCGTTATATTACCCCGGTCGGGAAATCTTAATCCGCAGAAGATTCGGAAAACTTTTTTAAAATTACTTGTTTTATATTTTAAAAAGTATGGTATATTAAAATTGGTGGTTAAGACTTAATGCGTGTTTCCTAAAAAGTTAAATGATTATATAAAAAAAAAACTACAATAACAAACTGTACTTAGTGTGTGTTTGTTGACTTCTATTGTATCACTGGCGTGAGCCGCGTGATGTATGAACGTCCGCTCTGGCGTAGTAATATAATATAAATATAAGTAACAATGTAGAATAGACCTAGAACAACCCAGCACAATATTTAAAAATAAGATTATCGTAAAATGTGGGGACTACCAAACAAAAGTTTTTTTTTATATCTGGCCTCAATTTTGACTCTGGAAGTTTTTTACTTTGGAACAATATAGAACAAACATAGAACAATCTGGAACAACATTAAATTTTCGGAAATTCCAAAAGTGCGGGGCTAACTTCTTTAACGACATACTGGTTCTCCCTTCAATTTTTATCGTTTCCTGGCCAAAGCTTTCTTTCTAGACAAATAATATTCTGGAACAATGTAGAATAGACCTAGAACAATCCAGCACAACATTGGAAAATGAGATGATCGCAAAATGGAGGGCTACCATACAAAAGTTTTTTTTTAATATCTGGCCTCAATTTTGACTCTGGAAGTTTTTTACTTTGGAACAATATAGAACAAACTTAGAACAATCTGGAACAACATTAAATTTTCGGAAATACCAAAAGTGCGGGGCTAACTTCTTTAACGACATACTGGTTCTCCCTTCAATTTTTATCGTTTCCTGGCCAAAGCTTTCTTTCTAGACAAATAATATTCTGGAACAATGTAGAATAGACCTAGAACAATCCAGCACAACATTGGAAAATGGGATGATCGCAAAATGGAGGGCTACCATACAAAAGTTTTTTTTAATATCTGGCCTCAACTTTGACTCTGGAAGTTTTTTACTTTGGAACAATATAGAAGAAACTTAGAACAATCTGGAACAACATTAAATTTTCGGAAATTCCAAAAGTGCGGGGCTAACTTCTTTAACGACATACTGGTTCTCCCTTCAATTTTTATCGTTTCCTGGCCAAAGCTTTCTTTCTAGACAAATAATATTCTGGAACAATGTAGAATAGACCTAGAACAATCCAGCACAACATTGGAAAATGAGATGATCGCAAAATGGAGGGCTACCATACAAAAGTTTTTTTTTAATTTCTGGCCTCAATTTTGACTCTGGAAGTTTTTTATTTTGGAACAATGTAGAACAAAGTTAGAACAATCTGGAACAACATTAAAATTTTGGTAATTCCAAAAGTGCGGGGCTACCACGAAAAAGTATTTCTTATTTTCCGACTTCAGTTTTCATTCTAGGATCGTAATATTTTTTTTTTTTTTATATTAAGGATTGACGTGAATAGCTAGCCGTTCGCCTGATGTTAATAAAAACGACACGGCTGCCCAATCAGCTGCAGTGTCACTCGGAACTCGAGTATAGAGGTTCGCGTGACACTGCACTGCGCACGTCATCCAGAGACATCAGCACAATCTAGTAATAAGATTACTAAACTGTGAGATCAGATCATAAAGTCTCATTTGCCCAGTAATTTCACTAGCTACAGTGCCCTTCAAACCGGAACACAGCAGTGCTTGCGCACTACTGCTTGGCGGCAGAATAACTGGCGAAGCGGTGGTACCTACCTAGACGAACTTTGCAGTAAAGTCCTACCACCTAGTAAATAAATATTTTGGAACAATTGAGAACAAACCTAGAACAATCTAGCACAACAAAGAAAAATAGGATATATCAAACTTGGGGGGCTACGGTGAAAATTTGTTTTTCGGGTTTTCCACCCATAATTTTCACGCTAGAATTTTTTTATTTTGGAACAATATAGAACAAACCTACAACAGTTCAGCACAACAAAAAATCTAGATTTCGAAAAGTGCGGGGCTAACTTCACACACACCGTAGGTACACTAATATGTTCACGCTACCGCCGGTCTGGCCATGATACAAGCGGCACAACACATTCATACATATACATTCATGTATGCATCAAACTTTGATGAATGGTGAGCCATGATGGCTTAAGTATGTAAACACTGATTGCACTGAGTTATGTAAATGTAAAGTATGTGTTTACGTTACCAAATGCGAATTTATAAATTAAATGTACATAGTATAAGTGCTGTTGAAGTTCTCTCAATACTTGTAGAATCAAAGACCCAAGCGAGAAAAACATTTGCGTTCATTTTATGATTGCATGAATTTGGACGTCCGGTAATCGAACCCGAAGCAATGCCACGGTTCTATCAACTTTCCACTTAACTTTACTCCGAGTACATCACTATTTTAATACCACTGAGATAAAAATACTATGACAAAGTACATAATGCTGTGTGCGAATTGCTAAGTACTTACATAAAAAATAACGTTATATATCTGTGTGTACCTACTAAAACGTAATCACCGTTGTATGATTTTGTAGCATACAACCTTATTATTTATATGCAGCTGGATAGACAATAAAATCGTAGTAATCACTATGAAAATAAACTGCCGAAAACTCAATCACTCTCGATTTAAATCTTTGTCATTGTGACAACCAGAACTTTACACTAAGACATTATAACTCATCGCAGGTAGCTACAAAACATGTTGTCTTCAACTGGTAAAAAATATTTTCGCCGCTAGTGGATAAGTCTACCCATCGTCCGTACAATGAACCATCTCACTATAAATATTTCAAACTACCTTCTTTAGAAAAAAATTGCACGTGATTTATTATTTATATGGCGCCAAGAACCCTGGTCACGGTACCTAACGAACGTCTGAGCTGATAAATACGTCACTGAGCATGCAGTAATACAATGCATAAATACAATCGCTGTGAAGGAATAAACATTAGAGCCAAGATAATCATGTCTGTGCTTTCTGAGTTAGTCTGACTCTCTGAGCTGAGAACTGATCTGATTCAGTTTGGCGGGTTTCCCCCCCCCCCCGCGTGGCCTCCAACCTCCCCCACAGCCACCCCAAGCCTCGGAACTGAACTGATTCTGGTACTGGTAAATCTGAGACTGAGTCAACTGAGCCACTGTCCGCAGACAGTCCGACGCATCGGTTTCTGGGATACACAAGACATGGTTATATCTGAGAATTTCTGAGAATCACTGAGAGCATCTAAGAATGTCTGAGAATATCTGAGAGTGCTAGCACATAAAAATCACAAGCTCACTTACTGAGATGTACTAGGTGTCACTCCGGCGCTGTCTCGTTCAAGAATGCCGCGACTATCGCGCGCGCTCGCTCACGTCGCTAGTTGCGTCATCGACCTGACATTAGCTGTTAATGTCATCTGGCTTCTGCCAGCTTACGTACTGTTCTGTACCTACCTTCACATCTAAAGCTTCGCACTCGCGACAGCTGGTACGAATGCTCAATGCTGTCTCAACTTTTATATCTTATATGTTTGCATTCAAAATTCAGAAACGACTTTGTATATCAGCTTTCTGTTGTTTTACTACACGGTTTGTTGTATTACACGGATAAATGTTTATTTTTTAGAAAATCCTATAAAATTATGGTTTCTTCAACAAAATGATTAGATATTAAGATTAAATTAACGTAAATTTGCTTTTAAATTTTCCTCTTAAAGATTCCCAAGCAAAGAATTCTTTAATTAAATTCTGAAATTGGTAGTAGCACTATTCCTTCTATAAACAGTAATCGTTGTTCTTACACAAACAAAAACCTAAGTCATCTTGAAACACATTATGATATAATGACTGTGTAAAGTGACTGAGTAAACATTATCATAACTTTAAGACATGATTATTTGGATTCATTTGATTGCTGATTTTATTGCTTTCCAAGCCGACAGAGAACTAAAAATGTATCCACAACAACCTACGAACCGAAAATAGTTACCATTATTATATTTAATAGGCGAAGATTACAGATCACGTTCTTGTACTCTGAATTCTCTGATATAGCAACGAGTAAGAAAAATTCTAAAAGATAACGTAAGTAACTAGCTAACGGTACAGTAATGCGAGTGATCATTCATCGGGGAAGTAGAGCGTCGATCAAATGTGCCTACACAGCACCAGGTAAGTGGTGCTCATTTCGAATGAATCTTACAGCAGTTCCACTTTCGGCGGGGGTTTGGAAATCTGCTTATACATTGCAGGCTTCCAATTTTCCTAAAGGAAACTTTATGATCTGTTACTTTATTTTAATATCTAGACGACGAAAAGCGACGTTAAATATCCAGACTGCACTACTGGAGGAACGCAAGGCCCTTATTATCCTAATACGTTAGTGTTACATATCATAATCAACTAGCATCCTTACTGAAATTATGTTAAAAGCACTTATACATTAAAATTAGTATTTAGATGATCTTCTAAATACTAATTTGAATCATTAGATGCTGTGATTGATGTGTGCGTGTGTGTGTGTGAAATGTAAATTCTTCATTGATGGTGTGACGTGGTGGTTATTTTTGTAACATATTCATTATCTCAACTGTAATGAATTATATACATTGTAAAAGACAGTAGAAAGAAGACAAAAAAAAAATACATCACTGTAAAGTTTCTTGTAGCTTCTTCTTTACAGTTGTAATCGAAGCTTCGGATCAAAGTTTTCAATTCTGCATTGTGCCGGATTGCTTGCACCAGTAGTGAGAAAGAGAACTGCTTTTTTTTCAAACTCATATATTGTAATGGGCTTGCTATATTATTTGACAATAAGCACTTTGTAATTTTATATGCTTAGTGAAATAACTTAATTTTAAGTACCTAGTATAATTTTGACTTGTAAAAGTGCTAAAATTAGCCTATTTGCAATAAATCTTTTGACTTTGACTTTGACTTTGAACATGGACAGCCCGTTTCAAAGGCCGCTTTAGTTTCTCCAATACTCACCCCATTTAGGCCCTCTTGCGGCGTTGTCAGGATTAATATGATACATTAATAGCTAACTCGGATTAAGTTGTTAAAAGATTAAGGGTGGATTATCAGTTAACTATATATTATCAGTTTAACGGTCGGTTAAACAGTTTTTGGTGTTCACCACAACACAACAGACGGTTAAATACACATACATAAACACCCGATTATTTTAACCGACCTCGACAACGTCGTTTAAATCTCGGTTACGCCATATGGTGCATTTTTCTGGGCTGTCTTTGTGATCAGAGCAACATGGTTGCTTACGTTATTATATTCCTGAAGTTATTAGCAAAATAAATAAATAATAAAAATAAGAATTAAATAAATGAATATTTATGAACATTTAACACAGCGCCATCTAGCCAAAAACTAAGCAAGCTTGTACTATGGGAACCAGATAACTGATATTATAAACACTAGACTATGACTTAACTTGATGACTTGACTTGACTAATAATATAAATATTTAATATTAATTAACTTGAGAAATTATCAATTACTTGACACTGGCTAAATACACTAAAGTGTGGAGCCAAAACAAAACAAAAAAAAGACATAGTTGGTTACGTTATTATTATATTCTAAAACGTAGTGGTTATATGCTCTTTGTTATATTCCTCGAGCAAAGAGCATATAACCACCACAGACCAAGTAGAGGATACTATGATAACCACTAGCACCAAACTTCTAAGACAGTTATTATACTCTTTGACTAGCACTACGTTCCTCGAGTTATTTGCGAAAATAAACATGCAGTCAGTATTTAATCCAATGATAGATAATTATCAAGAATACTACCTTGATCTTCTTGAAAATCTAGACAATATCGAAAGTATAACGAAAAGACCACGAGTTTATCAAGTGCGCCGTTACCATTACGAAGAATATGATGAAGACTCTTTCAAAACTAGATTTCGTCTATCCAAATTTTCTGCGCTGGATGTACTCCAATTAATTGAGCATAAATTGGAATTTCCAAGTGATAAGTAAGCACCAACTTTTTGAAATACCATGGTATGGTTACCTATAGGTACATATTAGTACCTAGGCATCTAGTAAATTTCTTGAAAATACCTACCCATAGGGTATAGACGTACCTATCTAGTGATTATATAGTTCAATTTTCAATTTCAAAATGTCTTTATTAGGTACTAATAATTATTTTACAAAATTATACAATATTTAACCAGTAGTATAATGATAATATTGTTATGTTATCGTTTTTTGTGCATACAGGCTTGTTCAAAAACTTACAACATGTAGTCAAATGAAAATATTAAAAAGCAGGTAAGTATGTGTAATATAGAGTGTAGTATAGGCTTCTCTAATCCACACACGAGGATTAGAAAGGCCTGGAATGGTTAAATCTCCGAATTAATATTAAATATCCTATATTATAAGCTTATGCCATGTCGGGGCATAGATGCTTGCTCTGGCCTTGCTTGTCCACAAATTGTAGGTAAACATTTTAATTATGAACATAAGTATTATATACATATAATGTCAGCCTAGGAACTATTGTACCTACATAGGTAAGTAAGTACTTATACCTTTATAACCACATGACATAATTTTCTTTTTCCAGAAATAATTCTCTGGCACCTATAAATCAGTTACTGCTGACTTTACGGTTCTACGCGACAGGATGTTATCAAATGACTATGGGTGATTTTTGTGGAGTGAGTTGGCCAACAGCAAATAGGGTCATCCACCGAGTGACAGCAGCGATACCTTCTCTGAGCAATGTTCATATAAAATTTCCACAAACCTCAGAATACAACCTCAGAAATACTAGACCAAGGAATCGTAACAGCAGCGTTCCGTAGATAACAATGAAACAAGAGATAAATCCAAAGAGAAGAGTTTTAATTAATAATTATTATCAAAGTCTCATCTCAGCAGATTAGTTAAAGGCCCTGTATAAATCATAACTATATATCTTTTTTTATATCCCTATCCCTAGGATTAGGGAATTCTAGTTAGGGTCCTGAATTTATGTAAGTGATTGGTGGGCATTATTATTATTATTGTTATTATTATTATTATTGTTATTATTATTATTATTGTTATTATTATTATTATTGTTATTATTATTATTATTGTTATTATTATTATTATTGTTATTATTATTATTATTACATTAGCAATTAATTATTTTTAGCGTTTTAAGTTCTTGTTCTAATTGCTCTTCTAATATGGCAAGTCTAATAGCTCCCTCCTTTTGCGCACTATTTTGTAGTATTTTTACTAGTTGAACTTTTTCTTGTACTAGTGTGTCACTAAAGGACTCCTGTTTGGGTCTTCTTCGCTTTGACCAGTGGTCTCCTGTTGCGACTTTGAGTTGATCCGATACTGGAGTCTTTAAGTTTTTTTGACTCCAGGAATTCCATTTGTTACTTACCTGCAGTTAAACATATCAAAATATAACCATTCTGTTTTAGCTTAAATATATAGCAGGTGGGCATAGTTATATTATGTAAATTATACTCACATTATTTTCTTTCAAAATGTCTTTTGAAGTACTTGCCACTGGTTCCTGAAACAAATGTTAAAGGTTAATCAAAAACATTACCAAGATTATAGGAGGCTATGCCTGTTGCCACCATATCAGTAAAATTAGTTGTTCACCCTGAACGACAAGTCGAAACCTCTATATTTTAGCAATTCTTTTCCCGGTTTGGACTATATTCAAACTATGAAATAGTATTGTCATGAACTACTAGTCTACAAAATGAGTTCGCATCAATGCGACTCAGGTTATTTTTTTTATGTTAAAGGGAGCAAACAAGCATACGGCCCACCTGATGGGAAGTGGTCACCGTAGCCTATGGACATCTGTAACACCGGAGGAGGCGTCACCAATGCATTGCTTACCCCGTAGTATTATAATACATACAAGTGTACAACACTGATTTATTTCCCTACTCATAGGCCTTTGCTTAATTAGATCAATAATTCTCAACTCACCATATTTTCATTTGGTGTCTCATATGCAGTATCTTTATCATCTAGTATATAAACACATTCATATACATTCTCCGCTGATGGTGAAGTCGGTTCAATTGTTTCCAAATTTCAAATGTCAATGGAGGTAACTTCTTGGCGCGTGTTGATTGTTTATTAATGTTGATATGTGTTAATTGTGTTCAAATGTTCCTGGAAAACATAAAAAGAATACATATTAAAATCTAACTTGTGACTGCACCACAGGATAGCGCTGCTAATCTTGGTTTTGGTCCATTATTTTACACTTTATGTATCGGTAAAATAGATAATAGAGAGAAGACAATTATGATGAAATGTCAATCAATAGAATAGACTAAGTTCCTGCACAGAACACAGAGTGGTACCCTGTGAACCCACCCAATATGCATGGGGTTGTAGATTTGATACCAGTCTATATATTCAAGTATAGATTATGATCATTTTACCTCTTTCTAGTGAAGGAAAACATCATTGTGGTACATACATTTATCATAGCATCACTGTCGTAATTGTTGGAGATTCCCTCCAGAGCTGGTCCCAATATGGTATCTACAATAGCTCCTGGGCTAGACGATGGTGGAGAAGGTGGATTTCCACCACCTGGAATAAGTTAAAAAAATGAAAATTACAAATAAATAACGCAACATATTTGTGACCATAATTGGAACAATTTGTTGTAAATCGAATCGTTTACGTACCAGTCATGAAAATTTTTTTCTTCCTGTCTGCATTATCTTTTTTTGCCTGTCGCTTGCTTGCTTTGCTATGTACCAGCAACTTGTCTAGCTGCTGGTACATAGCAAATTGAAATGCTGCTATCTTGTATGCATTCTCTTATGAAAAACGATCTTATCCGAATATGCTTGGTTTTCTGGTGAAACTCAGATGGATTTTTAGCTAGCTTGATCGCGCTCTCATTGTCGACGCATAAGGTCGCAGGATATTTTTCACCAGTAAGATCTTTCATTAGCTTTTGTAGCCAAATGATTTCTCTAGCTGTTTCACTGGCTGCCACAATTTCTGCTTCTGTAGAAGAAATGGCAACTGTGCTCTGCCGCTTGCTATTCCAGGCAATCGCCAGCGTATAAACATAGAATGCCTGAGGTTGACCGTGCAGTTTCCATGTCACCTCCATGGTCGGCATCACTGTAACATTCTAAGCTATGGACATTTTCTGGCTTATAAATAATGCCGTCATCGAATGTCCCTTTCAGGTAACGCATTATTCTCTTGACATTAACAATGTTTTCCTTTGTAGGTTTATCCAAATTGCGAAATGCTACACTCACTGCAAAGGCTATGTCGGTTGTTGCTGATAGAAATCAGCAGTTTTACAACATTCATTAGGAGATGGTTATTTTTTTTTTATCTGCATTTCCACAGACACCTGGGTCCGTGCTTTTTGTTAGATAATTTTTTATATTTATGAATTAAGCCTATTATTAACATGAACATATATATATAATACAGGAAGGACAATACAGCCAATAACCAAAATATACATAAACATATGTAGTTATTTCTAATTGTGCGTATAGATGGGTAAGTATATTTGTGTTATGTAGGTAATGATTGCTGACTCACCAGTAGAACAGGAGCGAGGTCTGTCGTGCTGATGCTCTCCAAGTAGTCGACGAGTCCCACGTAGCAAAGATCCTTCTGGTTGTTCAGCACTTCGTATCGCTGCAGGAATGTTACCAGCTGTACCAGCTGTACCAGCTGTAGCTTTTATACCTGACACGAATGTCTCCGGTGTTTACTGAAAAATAGAGACCAAGTGATAAAGCTGTAAGTAGAAAAAGCAATTTTACTTTTAGGTAATCCTAAAAGTAAAATTGTACACACAATATCGGGAATTTCTGTATGTACGGAAACAGGCAACGATAAGGTATATGGGGATTCCTCTCGTGATGCTTTACTATCCCAGCCATTCTGACAGAGAATTTAATGAGTGCGAGAAACACGATTTCATGTTAATTGGTGGCAATTTTTGGATTGCTATGTAGACAAAACTTGACTGAACAGTGAACAGTTGCAGTACATATACGCTTTCCCATTATATACTAATACATTATTGTGTCGATTGCTAAGCATGGAGTTCCGATAGACACATAAGTCGTCCACTTGATTACTTGATTTTCCTTAAGATATCGTGAATATTTTTGTCCTAACTGATTAAAACGAAATATCACTAAGCATTTACGAATGCAATATTAATATAATTCAAAACTAAAAAAAAACGCGATAATTGTGGTACAAACAAACGTGGTATAATTTTGGACAAATAGTATAATTTTATTTTCAACGTACAATATTTTTTTGAGGTTCTGAATCCAACCCTGGCTCAAGCACTGTTCTATAATTAGAACGATAGCTGAGCATAGATTCCATTCTCAAGTAATGATTACGTGATTGTAGATCAAACGACACTTGAGGCGCGTTCTGTAATACGAGCCTTAGACGAACAGTCAGACGGACATGACGAACTCATCCTCCTTGTATTGTGGTCCTCCTCCGGGTTCCTCGTAGTACTACGGAACGCTAAGAATAGGGAATGTGATAATGGGTGGAAATGATTCAGTGCAGACCGTATTATAACTACCAATACATTTACTGCGCGTTAATATTCAAAATATAGCCAGTTTGGTTGAGGTGAATAAAACGAAACCACCAACGAGACATTTTCATGTTGGTAAAACAGATAAGAAAAAAACAATTGACTAGTTGGTGCTTATATTTAACGATAAGACCAAATAAGATATGTAGCCAAGCAAATTATTTAGTTAAGTAAGTACCTACTGAAAACCTTTATCGCAAGTCCAACTCGCACTTGATCAGTTTTTAGTATTTGTTGTTACAGTACAGCATCATACTTGTCAGTGCAGTGCAAAGTATGCACTATAGTCATCCTGTCAAGATTGATTGAGAATACCTAATTACCAATGTATTATAGTTTTTGATATAGGTATGTATGAGAAATAATAAAACCAAGAAAAGAAAGTACGTCTCGTATTCTTTCTTGGAGTCACTGTATTGTACAGCCAGGACTGCGCGACCAAATAACGTACGGAGATCTTTTTGTAAGACGATCGTAATACCGGTGTACACGGATTCCTAGCTGTACATTTTAGGTCATGCATTACTCTCTGGCAATTTTGGCAATTATGTACGACGAGCTTCTGCCCGCAGCTTCGCCCGTGGCGTGGCCGATGGGAAAATAATTCAACCACCCATTTCACCCTCTTAAGGGTGGATTTTCGAAAAATCCTTTCTTAGCGGATACCTATGTCATAACATCTACCTGCATGCCAAATTTCAGACCGATCCGTTCATTGGTTTGGGCTGTGCGTTGATAGATCACTATGTCAGTCAGTCACCTTTGAGTTATATATATTTAAGATTACGACCCATACCAAAGATACATGCTCGATACCTATACAAAAAAAGTGTGCCTTAGATTAGACCACATGATTGAAGTAAAAATTCTTTAGCTCTATCCATCGGCCGGTGTATCTTTACATAAAATTTACGTAATTATGGACAAGGAAATCTATTTTAACCAACAACTTTCAAATTCCATTTGCTTTGTAACGCACTCACCAGCTTACTTCCTTTTTTTTATGAGGGGGGGAATGCCCATACTTCCCTGCCACCACGGGGATGGTGGCAGTTGGTATGTGGGACTCGAACCCACTAAAACCCCCCAGTGATCCAACCGCCGCCGGAATGGGGTGAGATTGAGACGCACTGCATTAACCATCTCGCCCCGACGGTAGGCCCTTCTGGGCCTCTGCGCCAGTGGGTGGGTAACCTTACACCTGTTATCCACCAGACGTGTGGGGCCATGTGAGTGCAGCGGACCAGGTTACTTCCTAAGTCAATAAAGCGTGCGTAAAGAAGTTCTACTTCAACATATTGTCGTGTGTTAAGTCTTACAGCCTTATTAATAAACGGGTATTAGTTTTGGGTTAGTTACTTCAGCTTTTGTCCTTTTTTTGCTACTGGAATATTTAGCTGGATCGAAGAGACAAAAGATGGTGTAACTAATCTAAAGCTATTTTGTGTTTATTAATAAGGCTGTTAAAGTTTACCAATGATAATTTTACGTGATAATGTCAGGCCGATCGTGCCCCTCTATCGCTTATTTTGCGTTCTCGTTTGCGCGCTCAGCTCAGGCGGAACGTGACAATTTTTAGTGCATTCATCGATTTATACTACGTTATCACATCAATAATTTATGGATGAAACCTTCTTGCCCATACGTACACATTGCACAGTCCGACATTTAGAAGCCATGTACGCCAATACTGGGCCTGTATAATACTTTGGTCGTGCATACTTGCCTCCCTCGTTTCAACTCTTTAGTGGCGATAGCGTATGGTACGGCTACACCATCGAGCTTTGGCGAATATTCGCGTCATCGCGTGAAGTATGGTTGAATACTTAAAAGCGATGATTTCTACCTACCTATTACATAATATACATACATAGAAAATGCTTCATGGCACAAACAACAAATGTACTTGAATGAAATGAATGCTAGAGACTAGGGATGGGCAAGTGAAATAAATATGATGACTTGGTTGCTAAAGGGATACCTATCTATCCGGTCTAGCCCTATCCGGTCCATTTTTTTATAAATGAAGGGATATGGTATTAGTTCGATGATTTTTGGTTGCTAAAGGGATATCTATCCGGTCTAGCACCATCCGGTCCTTTTTCTATAAATGAAGGGATCCGGACCACTTTTTATAAATGAAGGGATACTGATGGTCCTGAAGGGTTAACCCTGACGATGTCTGGAAGGTTAAAATGCTTTTGACTAATCAAATTGAAAACTGATCTTTTGACTTTAAGTTTAACTCAATTTGTCACGATGAACAAACAATAACACTGGTACTTATGTCCCTCACCAGATACTAAGCGTACGAGGACGCACGCACGTCAGTATAGCCGTGACGGCGGCGACGTCCAGGCATAAACTCTATGCGCAGCGGGCAGTTCCGTAATTTACCCTGTGGTGGCATTTAAATTTATTACAGTGGTGTTTAAGAATTTCCCTATTTAGGTATCCTTATCTAAAGTAAAAGAGTTTATAACTTCACTGCTATTTATTGCATCACTATTTTGCACAATTTACATACGTTTTATAATTTATTTAATTACATTTGAATGAGCACAACTTGTCTGCTGGGAGACTTGGACGGAAGAGAACTAGAGTTGCTAGAGTGAGACAGATAATTTAGTAGGTAGTTATAAATACTAAACATTCTGGCCCCCTTTTGTAAGCAAAAATGTTTTACAATATTGTAGTATAAACTGTTTATGTTGTAGTTAATAAAGATTTTATAATTTACAACAGCCAAGAACATCATCAAATAATGGTAAGTATTTAAGCCTAATACAATTTACGATAGGTGCTTGACCATTTAATACATTAATTCTAGAAATTTACTTTAAGTACTTATTAAAGTTTACAATATTAAAAATGGTAGGTACCATTTATTAGGATTAAGTAGGTATCAATAATTAATATCATTGTTTTAATCAATTTGCAGAGGTACATATTTAATTTTACTTGGATAGGTGACCTTTCTTTTAGCCTGTAATACAATAGAATCAGGAGCTTATAAAGAAACTTAGGTGGTAATAATAAGTAGATAACTTAGGTAGTTAAGTAGACATAAATGTAAACTAAGCGTAGTAGCATAGCAAATTCAGTCAAACGTAACAAAAAATATAATATTTCATATGTTTCATATATTTCATATTTAATATGTTCAGTGTTTTTGCTAGTCCTTTTTTTTTTTTTTTTTTTTTTAGGGGGGGAAATGCTCTCGCACTTCCCTGCCACCACGGGGGTGGTGGCAGGGGGTATGTGGGACTCGAACCCACTAAAACCCCCCCGTGAGCCCTCGTCCGCCGCACCGGGGCGAGAAGGGGTCGCGACTGCAGTCCAGCCAACTCGCCCCCGGCGGCAGGCCCTTTCGGGCCTCTCCGCGCCAATGGATGGGTGACCTTGCTCACCAAGGTCACCCACCAGACGTGTGGGGCCGTGCAAGCCGGCGGAGGGTCCCCCGACTCTCCACCAGTGGCCCCACTACGGGGGAGGGAGGAAGTGCGCGTAACGCCTCCTCCTCCCTCCCGCTCGTCTGCGCCGGAGCGGGTCAGCTCCAGCGGCCTCCTCTCTGACCCGCTCCGCGGTCTCCTTCTGCGCCATCACGTACTCGCAGAAGGAGACCACCGCCTGCCACGATCTCTCGCTGTCGAGCATGGCTCTCACCACGCTCGGCAGCGAGAGATCGTGGCCTACTGCCATGGAAAGTGTGTGCCGCTGCGGGTTTTTGCTAGTCCTAGCTTATCTCTTGTGCCTGTGAACTATTCGTCTGTTTTAATCCTGACTAAAATATGGAGCTGGTGTCCTTGGGGATTGTTTCGTATTTAATCTGTACCTTATCTGTAGACATCAATGTATATAGTCTATGATTAGTTTTTTAGTTTTTAATCTGTGTATAAAAAAGCAATCTTTTTTTCTCTTTGTCTCTTGTCTTTCGTGTGTGAGAAAATAAAACCACAGCGCCATGGTTACTTAAATTTATTAATCGAGTTTTATTACGAACTTTACAATTCTTTAACAAAAAATATTTGATCCTTCGGCCTGATATAAGAATGGAGTGATAAAATACAACAGTATTTTACTTCAACAACAAGTTTATAAAAAAGCGCGTGTCGTTCCGCCAGCGAACCACGTCTTAACTTAAAAGGCATCAGTTATCTACAACTACAACAGTTATACAAAACTTGCCGGCAACAGCCACATTCTCTTTCAGCACTGCAAGGCAACAGCCACATAATTTCAGCATTTTCAGCCATAAGGCAACAGCCAAACCACAACTTGACTCGAGGTTACATAAGACAATATGGCTAATCCCACTACATATACCATGGAAAATATTGAGAAGCTCATTGCTAGAAGAAGCAACTTCAAAGGGAGGTTGACGAGGATATACAATTTCATAGATAACGAAAAAAACCATCAAAAAATATTCGAAATTAAAGTGCGACAAACGGAACTAACCGATTTATTCAACAAATACAATGCGGCACAAGAAGAAATCGAACTAACAGAAGATAAAAAAGCTGCGCACGAGCAAGAAAGAAGCTCGACAGAAGACAAATATTTCCATTACCAAGCGAAAATTAGCGAAATCATTAAGGATTATGAACAAAATCAGTCCTCGAACTCATTTCAGTCTCTACATCGACAAGACAGCAGCAGATCGACCTTTCTAAAATTACCTTATTTACAGATACCTAACTTCGAAGGAAACTTAAGCGAATGGAGCAACTTTAAAGCACTGTATGATGGAGTGATCGACTCGAATGAACAGTTAAGTCTGCTACAAAAGTTCCAGTATCTGAAGAGTCTTTTACGAGGTGAACCCGCCGGACTAATCAGCTCGCTAAACGTCACTGAAGAGAACTATCAACACGCATTAGATATTTTAAAACAAAGGTATGAAAATAAGCTTCTAACAGTTAATTTCTATATAAAAAATGTAATGTCTATACAAATTATTAACAAGAATAATCTTAAAGAATTTTTAGTAACGCTTCAGCAAAGCTTAGATTCTCTAAAATCACTTAATGTACCAGTCGATACTTGGGATATATTGCTAATATACATAATCGTTCAAAAATTAGACCAGTCTCTCAGATCTGCCTGGGAACTAAATAAGAAAAATGATGATTTACCTACACTCAAAGAGCTCACTGATTTCTTGACTCATCGTGCAAGAGCATTTGAGTTAATGTATGATAAGCCACAAATTGTATCTAAACCTACTCATGTTAATAGCAACAAAACAGGTACTCGTGTCTCCACTCATATAGGCACTGTGACGGACAGTTGCATTCTTTGCAAGATGTCTCATGAATTATACAAATGTCCATCATTCTTAGAATTGTCACCTATACAGCGCAATGAAATGGTTAAGTCTAAAAGGCTATGTTATAATTGTCTTAAACCCTATAAGTTTCAACATGCTTGTTCAAAGAATGTTTGTTCTATTTGCGGAAAGAAACATCATACTTCAATTCACAGACCATTTAATAAGCCAACTGTTTCTGTAACTACTGCACCTATTGCTAACACAACAAACAAGGTAAGTTCATCAGTACTACTTTCTGATAATGTCACTGAGATTAGTGTTAATCAAGATACTAATAATATGCAAGCATCAGTCATGCACTTAAATACAAATCAATCTGAGGTTTATTTATCCACTGCTTTAATCAAAGTTCAGCAAAATGATGGTAACTGGACTACATGCAGAGCCCTATTGGACAGCGGAAGCCAAGTTTGCTTGATGACAACCAGTTTAGCAGATAAACTACAGCTTCCACTCGCTGAACAAACCAAATATATTATACAAGGCATAGGTACAACATCAACCAATTCATCAAAATCAGTTCAGGTCAATATAGCATCCCGCACTGATAAATTCCAAGCAACATTATCATGTATAGTTACTGAACAGATTTCTTCAAAATTACCTCAAAGATATATTCCATTGAGCAACTTCAAATTGCCAAATAATTGCAACTTAGCAGACCCACTATTTTATATACCTAAACACATAGATTTACTAATAGGTGGTCACATATTTTACTCACTTTTACAACAGGGTAGCATACAGCTAGGTAAAAACCAACCCACTCTAATAAGCACTGTCTTTGGATGGGTAGTAACAGGTGATATTGAATTATCCATGCATACATTATTTAATGATACAGTCCTCTCACAAATTAAACAAATATCGAATCAGACAGAACACTGTCAGGCAGAGTCATACTCTCACAAACAAACAGTTATATCAGCTCATGTTAGTTGTGAACAATCATGTGAACAACTATTACAACGCTTTTGGGATCAAGAAGAAGTCAATTCTCCCCCAATATGCACACCAGAACACACCTATTGCGAAGAGCTGTACAAAAGTACTACTACTAGAGAAGAACCAACAGGTCACTTTACAGTACACCTTCCGATTATACAAGACAAGATAGATCAGCTAGGACAATCCTACAGCATCGCACAAAAATGCTTCATGACATTAGAGAAAAGATTTCTAAACAATCCTACACTTCATAAACAATATTCTGACTTTATTAATGAGTATATAAAATTAGGACATGCCTCATTTATACCCTATTCTCCAGACACACAAAATAAACCTAAACAATTCTTTCTGCCTCATCATGCAGTAATTAAACCACAAAGTGTTTCAACTAAGCTTCGTGTTGTATTCAACGGAAGTAGTCAGTCATCTACCTCAGTGTCCCTCAACCAGGTACTATATGAAGGACCCAACATTTATACTGATATTGTTGATATTATCCTAAGACTTAGAACTTATAAGTATGTATTGTCTTGTGACATAGTAAAGATGTTTAGAAACATTAAGGTAATTGAAGAACATTGTAATTTACAATGCATACTATGGAGAAACACTCCGGATGAACCGCTTCTTGTACTTAGATTAAACACAGTTACATATGGTACTCGATGTGCCCCTTATTTAGCATTTAGAACATTGCTTGAACTTGCAAGCCAAGATGGACATCTCTATCCACTTGCTGCAAAATGCATTAAATATCAAACTTTTATGGATGATGTTCACTGTGGTGCTAACACACTATCTGAAGCTATAGAGACATGCAATCAGCTAACATCATTATTCCAAAGAGGTAATTTTCAATTACATAAGTGGTCAGCTAATAATCCACAAATATTACAAAGTATTATTCAAAATAAAGATAAACTTTCACCAAATAGCTTAATTATTGGTGATGAAACCAGCACTCTGGGTTTAAAATGGGATCCTGTAACAGATGTATTCAAGGTTAATATTCCCTCTCATCAACCAAAATTGCAGTTCACTAAAAGAACAGTTCTTTCAATTATTGCAAGGATCTATGATCCAATTGGTTATTTTGCTGTAGTTTCAGTCAATTTGAAACTTTTCATGCAAAGAATATGGAAAGAAACTAATTTAATTTGGGATTCACCACTGCCTAGTCATTTACTATCAGAATGGTTACCAATTTACAATAGTTTGCACATGCAAGTGATATTACTATACCTAGACATTGTTTCTCTGATATACCTAATAAAACTTACTTAGTTGGCTATAGTGACGCATCTCTTGTGGCATATGGATGCTGTATATATATAGTAGCAGAATATCCTAATCTAAAATCTACATCTAACTTGCTAATAAGCAAAAGCAGAGTAGCCCCTTTGAAAACAGTCTCTATTCCTAGACTAGAACTCTCTGCGGCATTACTTCTCTCTAAATTAATGCATAAAATTAAACCTGCACTTGAAATAGCAATTAAAATAGATTCTGTGTATTACTATACTGATTCTACCATTGTACTAAACTGGTTAAGGTCTCCTTATAAAAAATGGGAAGTTTATGTAGCAAATAGGATATCCCAGATACTACAAAACACTGATTCATCCTCCTGGAATCATACTAGAACTCATGACAATGCAGCTGATCTGCTGACACATGGTGTACAGCCTAAGGATTTACAGAAGCTCTCATTATGGTGGCACGGTCCTGCATATTTATTATCACCACCAACTGAGTGGCCTCATTGTAATGATATATCAGATACTACAGATATTCAATTAGAATCTTTGCACACTAAAGAATTCAGTTCATATACAACTAATGTAGTTTCAGAATTTTATAATGATGATGACTTAGATTACTTTGTGAACCTATTTCAAAGATTTTCAAATTTTCAAAGATTACAAAACACTATTGCACAGTGTTACAGATTTTGTGTCAACTTAAAGAGTAATTCTAATAAGATAACAGGTCCACTTACACCTGAAGAGTTAAAGCGCAGTCTTAACTTTATCATTAAAATAGTTCAAACATCTCACTTTAAAAAAGAATTAATTGAATTAAAATCTAATAAAACTAGCTACACCTATTCATCAAGCCCTATCAAGAGATTATCCCCTTTCATTGATAGTGATGGAATATTAAGGGTAGGAGGTAGAATAAAACATGCTAATATTCAGTACAATCAAAAGTTTCCTATAATTCTACCTAACAAGAATCACATTACAACACTTATTATAGAAAAGTTTCACATAGATTTATTTCACTCAGGTGTTCAAAACACAGTTTCAAATTTAAGACTAGTTTATTGGCCAATACATGCAAGAGTTGAAGTCAAGAAAGTAGTGTACAGGTGTATAGTTTGTACTAGATACCGTGGACTAACTTGTAGGCAAAAAATGTCTAACTTGCCTTATCATAGAGTGAATCTAGAACGTGCATACCTTCAGGTAGGTATTGATTTTGGTGGTCCTCTGTATGTGAAATCATCTAATCTCCGTAATGCTAAATTCATACGCTCATTTATCTGCATATTTACCTGTATGTCCACTCGTAGCATTCACATTGAATTATCTGAAGATACTACTACTCAATCATTCATTGCATGCTTAAAAAGATTTTGTGCTCGTAGAGGCATTTGTAATACTATTTACTCTGATAATGCTAGCTATTTTCATTGTGCTAATAATGAATTACATGATTTATACAAAATGTTTAAGAATGATACATCTTACAGTCAAATTATGGACTATACAAACCGTTTCAATATTGACTGGAAATTCACAGTTCCACTCGCAAGTCATATGGGTGGAGTCTATGAGACCTGCATTAAACAAACTAAACGGTTGCTGAAAAAGAAATTAGGTAACTGTAGAATGACCTATACTCAATTGTATACTCTATTGTGTGAAATTGAGTCTATTCTGAACTCCAGACCTTTGTGTGCTATTTCAGACTTACCTGATGATTTAAATTACCTTAGCCCAGGACATTTTATTATTGGTTCAACCTTATTAGACATTCCAGAACCAAGTCTAATCCAAATTTCAGACAGTAAACTTAGTGTTTATCAGAGAATTACTTCAATTAAGCAACAGTTTTGGAAAGAATTTTACAAATCATATTTGGCTGAAATTCAGAGTAGACAAAAATGGTTTAAAGAATCTCTTAACTTACAGATAGGAGATTTAGTAATAATAAAAGATGAATGTACTCCTCCTTCGTCTTGGCCTGTTGGCAGAATAATTGATGTAAAAACTTCTAAAGACGACCAACTAACCCGGTCTGTCATGATAAAAACGGCTAAGGGACAATACCTGCGCCCTATTCACAAACTTGTATTATTACCCATTTCTTAATTTTGTATAATTTAATATACTTGCATAATCCTATCTAGGAGGTAACTAGAGTTCATAGAACTACCTACCGAACTTAGTATTAGTTTAGATTTAATTTATGGATTAATTTTCTCACTATACCTACTTAATCAGGAATTAAGAACTTTCATTTATAACTTGAAACTTTAATTTTATAATCGTAAATTGTACATGATTATCTCAACTTAATTATTTGCATTTTCAGTCTTCAACTGCTCACTCGAAGATTTCATTTAAGGTCACTGCACCCCTCAGCTAATTGATTATTAACTGTTATTTTCCATTGTTTTCCTTTATTTGTAAGTTATCATAACATAAAAATTAATTCATTACAGCGTAACCTAACCTTAAATTGTAATAGGCAATAACTGACAGTTGACATTGACAGCACTTGACAACTGACAGTGACATTTAGTTTCAACCTTGACTGACGATTTACTTTAGACTTTGGGATAAGTAATTTTTTCTGCATTGTATTAACTTCAGTAGTTTATGTTCAGACTTCGTCAGCGCGGGGGTGTATGTTTCGTATTTAATCTGTACCTTATCTGTAGACATCAATGTATATAGTCTATGATTAGTTTTTTAGTTTTTAATCTGTGTATAAAAAAGCAATCTTTTTTTCTCTTTGTCTCTTGTCTTTCGTGTGTGAGAAAATAAAACCACAGCGCCATGGTTACTTAAATTTATTAATCGAGTTTTATTACGAACTTTACAATTCTTTAACAGGGATTGAGGCGCTACAGAACGTAGCGGAACACGTGGCCAGCTACCGGTTCGGTCAGTCGGTGCTGAGGCAGCTGGACCGCACTCTATGGGTGGTGGAAAAATGCGCATGCTGGGCTGTGCCGCCACCAACTTGGACCATGATGAGCGGCCACAACCAGAGTTGGTTCGTCCGTTGCCATGAGTGTTCTTCCTCGTGATGCTTATTGTACTCCGGGTATCCAGGGAGTTCATATTTCTCGCCAACCTCATCATGGGAAAGCCTCCTTTGAGGTCTGCTGATGTTGTAATGTTTATGTGTGTTTATGAAGTGGTTTTGTGGCTCTAGATGAGAATGAGACGGAGCGGACCGGAAAGCCGAAGTATGAGACACCGCCCAACGATCACATCGTGGCTATCGCCCGGTGTACCAGGATAATGCTAGATGACAGGATCCTAGAAATGGCCAAAAGCATTGAATGAAGCCTTGGAGCCGACGCAAAGTCTTGGCAAAACTGGAAGGTACCTGAGATCCGATGGATCAATGGGGTTCCTGGGTGTGGTAACACAACGTGGGTGGTCAGACACTTCGATGTGGACAAGGACGTGATCATCACCACAACAACCGAAGCAGCTAAAGACTTGAGGGAGAAGCTAGCGCACCGCATAGGTGACTTGGTGAAAACCAAAGTGCGCACCATGGCTTCTGTACTCGTAAATGGCATCCAAAGGGGTGAAAGTAACGTTCGCCTTATGGTAGACGAAGCTCTCATGAACCACTTTGGGGCCATTTTAATGGCTGCGCGGCTGGCTGAAGCTCGCGAAATTGTCCTCATTGGAGACGTCAACCAGTTGCCTTATATCGACAAGGAGAACCTCTTCGAGTTAAGGTACAATCGCCCGAACCTGGTGGCCACCATCAACCAGGAGTTGTTATGCTCACACAGGAATCCCATGGATGTCGCGTACGCACTGAGGGATATATACTCCGGTATATATTCCTCAGCCCCACGTGTTAGGTCCCTGGAGCAGAGAAGGTACACAGGTGCGCAAATACCCAGCATCCTCCCCAACACCCTTTTCCTAGTACACACTCAGGGAGAAAAGGAGTGCAGTCTCGCGGCACACCAGGACATTCGTTTACTACGCCGATGAGGATGACGCCATCAGCCGTTTCGTGCGGCTTGCGATGGCTGCATCAACGGGGGCCATTTGCGAGTACAACTTGCAAATGGCTATCAAAGATCGAAACGCGGCGGTAATGGAAGCCCTGGGCCGAGAGGAAAAAGTGGACTAAGGGGAAAAAAAAGCAAGTACGAGCGGGATCATTGATGAGCTCAAAGGAGCCTGTCAATTATCCCGCTCGTATGAATAAAATAGTAATAAGGGGATTTTAATTAACACGTGCGTACACTTGGAGCACTCACGCTCACTAAAAAGCTTCTTCTTGCGGCGGCGTCGTGTGTCGGGTCGTCCTCTTCCCTCAAATATGGTCGAGGAGGGCGATGGCTGGAACATGCGTCAAGCTCGTGAACGGGTGCTGCTTGCAGAAGCTGGTTTGCTCGGTGGTGTACGCACAATTAGAAATAAGTACTTATGTTTATGTGTTATTGGCTGTATTGTCCTCCCTGTATTATACATATGTTCATGTTAATAATAGGCTTAATTAATAAATATAAAAAAAAAATGTGAGCCGTCACGGGACGCCTAGCAGATGTGAAACATCGACATTATTTTGTAAAAGTAATATGCAGAAATGATGTCGTTTATTTTTTTATTAGGAGAAATGTACACAACAATCATCAAGCCAGATCGAGTGGGAGAGAATCGCACAGTCGATTGCGCATGGCGACGCGTCGCCACACCGTACACACTACTGCATATAGACTGTATATATATACCCTCGTATAGCACCCTCGGCATGCGTCGCCACGCCAGAAATCGGTTTTACGTGCGGCTATAGATGTTTCACATTAAAAAAAAAACTAAAAATATAGCACTCTCTGAGTGGCGAGTCCAGCGCGTCAGGTTTTGATGATGATATTTTAAAACGATGGAAACGAATACTGTAATCATGTTTTGTGATTATTTTTCTTTGCTCGACTCCCAATAGGCCGAAAAACGAAGCGCATTAGATGTGTTAAGCGATTTCGATTCCAACGTAGTTGTAGAAGGTCTTGTTTTCTGGATGTGAACCGCAGAGCGAGGACGTAACCTACAACACCGCGGTGGATACGGCCCGAGTCGCTTCTTACTTACAACACAAAAGTCTCCTGTAAGCTTTAAATTATTGATTGATTAGATGCTGAAAGCGATGAGGATTTCAGTTATACCCTCACCAACAGTCAGTGCTAAAAGTGAACAATCGGAACTGAATCTTCCCATCAGGTGAGATCGTGGTGAAATGCTAGACAAGTTTGAAGTAAAAAAAAAAAAAAAAAAACTGACCGAATCGGACCAAGACACTCTCCGTCAAGCGACTCCGCTGACACAAGCTGAAATATCGGAAACAAATGGAGACGATATACATTGCTCACCGAACAAAAAGGAAAAATCCAGCTCCACCCCTGAGAAAGCTGAAAGCGAAATCCAAAATCACACAGACGAAGATTATAAACCCAATGAAACTGAGAAAACTGAATCCGAGACGGAAAATTCGGTCACAGAAAACGGTGACGAGAAACGCAAGTTGGAAGAAAATATCGCAGATAGTGCCTTTCTCTGGGGAGGCTGCTGCCCAACGTGGGTGGCCCGAACGCCACGTGCCGTCGGCTGTACTCCGGAGTGATCCAGAGTATGGCCATGTACGGGGCACCAGTCTGGGTGGACGCCCTCGGTCGCAATAACAAGGCCCTGCTGCGACGTCCGCAGCGGGTCATTGCGACGAGGGCGATCCGCGGATACCGGACGGTGACCTGGACGGCGGCATGTGTGCTGGCCAGTGATCCCCCTGGGAGCTCGAAGCGGAGACCCTCGCCGTAGTTTACCACTTCGTGGCGGCGAGGAGGTCCCGTGGAGAGCCCCCAGCGTGGGGGGAGGTCAAGCGCCTGCGAAAGCAGGCGCGGGCCGCCCTGTTGCGGCGGTGGACGGAGGACCTGGCTCCACCGGTCCCTGGACGGAGGACGGTGGAGGCCATCTGCCCGGTCCTCCGGGAGTGGGTGCGGCGGCCCTTCGGGTCGCTGACGTTCTGTTTGGTGCAGATGCTTTCCGGACATGGATGTTTCGGAAAGTACCTGCATCAAATCGCGAGACGGGAGGCGACCCCGGCCTGCCACGAATGTGGGGCGCCAGAGGACACGGCGCCCCACACGCTGGAGGTGTGTGCTGCTTGGGACTCCAAGCGGCGCACACTTTCAGCGGTCGTTGGCCGGAACCTTTCGTTGCCGAGTGCGGTGAAAGCCATGCTCGGCAGCGAGAGTGCGTGGCAGGCCACGGTCTCCTTCTGCGAGAGGGTGATGACGCAGAAGGAGGCCGCGGAGCGGGTCAGGGAGGATAATACCAACTCTGATCCCCTCCGGCGCAGACGAGTGGGGAGACGGAGGAGGCGCTTCATTGAGCGCTTTCTCCATCCCTCGTAGTGGGGCCAGTGGCGGAGAGTCGGAGGACTCTCCGCTGCACTTACATGACCCCACACGTCTGTAAGTGCAGCGGCAACTGAGGTGGAAGGTTACCCACCCACTGGCGCAGAGGCCCGGAAGGGCCTACCGCCGGGGCGAGATGGTTAATGCAGTGCGTCTCCATCTCGCCCCATCCCGGCGGCGGTCGGATCACGGTGGGGTTTTAGTGGGTTCGAGTCCCACATACCCCCTGCCACCACCCCCGTGGTGGCAGGGAAGAGCGAGGGCATTTCCTCTTTTTTTTCAACACCTAACGTAAAAGTTATTTTTTTTTACCCGCCATATTGTGTTGTGTAGATCACAACATAAGCAAAGTCGCAATCAATTACTTTACTAATTACTGCTATACTATAGTGCTACTCAACTCTCCCCGAAAAAATGGATAAAATATGGAATGAGAGAAACGAAAGAATAACTTAGTTTTCTTTGGTATTGACGAAAAGGGAAAAAGAGAAACTGAGCTCGTGGAATACATAAAAGAGACCTTAGTTGAAGCTGGAATACACCTAGATTGCCAGGAAATAAATAATGTGTACAGGATTGGAAAAAAAGCAACGAAAACCGCACGTCGCGCCCCGTTGTGGTCTCTTTCACAACAATATGGAAGAAACATCTCATATTGAAGAACAAATCCAGCCTCCCAACAGGTATCTACGTCAAGGAGGACTTCACCAAAAGTGTATTGCAAGTAAGCAGCCGCAGCCGATAGTAGACGAAGGAAGAAAAAAGGGAAACATAGCTTTTTTTTTTTCACTAGCTACAGTGCCCTTCAAACCGGAACACAGCAGTGCTTGCGCACTACTGCTTGGCGGCAGAATAACTGGCAAAGCGGTGGTACCTACCTAGACGAACTTTGCAGTAAATTCCTACCACATAGTAAAATCCCAGTTTCTTATTCTTTGGTTTACTAGTGAAAAGTTACAATGTTTATTGAAGAATGAAGTTTATCGTTCACGAGCTTCTGCCCGCAGCTTCGCCCGCTGCGTGGCCTATGGGAAAATAATTCAACCACCCATTTCACCCTCTTAAGGGTGGAATTTCGAAAAATCCTTTCTTAGCGGATGCCTACGTCATAACATCTACTTGCATGCCGAATTTCAGCCCGATCCGTCCAGTGGTTTGGGCTGTGCGTTGATAGATCACTATGTCAGTCAGTCAATCGGTCAATCACCTTTGAGTTATATATATTTAGAAGAGTCTTCAATAAACATTGTAACTTTACTGAAGAATGAAGAATAAACTGGACTTTAAAAGGTTTTATTTACATAATTCAAATACGTAAGTTACAAGTACTGTATGTATTTGAAGAAGTTATTAAATTTTGAGGTAGTTTCGGGGATACCTCCGAGGTGCCTCGGTCAAGTTTGAGGAAGGAACACGGGTAAAGCTCTACACTCACGCTCTCAACATTCCGCAGCTGCTTCTCATTCGCCTGCAGCTCTCTCTCGAAGGCTTCGTGTTTCTGCAGCTTCCTTTCCAGGTTGGCCAGGTCTCTGAGAACAGACAACGTTTAACTAACCACTTCCAACGATCACATATATAGATCCTGGACCCTAACTAGGATTCCCTGTGTCTAGGGACCCAGGAACTACGAGGACACAGAACAGGCATTTGCGCTTTTTTTTCTGTGCACAAATACTCGTGCCGCGGGAATCTAACTAGCTGCCTTCGGGTTAGGAGTTGAACTGCTCCACCAGCACACCACAGAGGCTGTCACAATGTGGGCCGATCAAGGAACTTTGCAATGCAACAGAAGAAATTTTATTCCTAACTAGCTTCGCCCCGCGGCTTCGTCCACGTGACATTTTTTCATAGATAATTTAACCACCCATTTCATCCTCTCAGGGGTGGAATTTCAAAAATCCCTTTCTTAGTGGATACCTACACTTTACAAAGAACACACCCTCAAAATTACAAGTCTCTAGGGCCAGCGGTTTAGGCTGTGCGTTGATATATAAGTTGGTCAGGGCTTTGAATTTTATATGTATAGATTTGAACATTTCCATAGTAACTATGCAAATCATCCCCACTGTGGGCCCGTGTCCCAGCAGTGGGACGCGCTGGGCTGATGTTGTTAAATAGAATATTTACCGGTAGCTCTGGTCCTTGGCTGTCTTGGTTTTGTCTTGGATCCAAGTTTGTAACTCTTCCGTCACGGACACAAACTAGAAAAATAAATTAATATAATTGATTCATACAAAATTTAGATTGTTATATTCAATGTTTCTAGTACAAACTTTATTTAAGTACTAGTTGCGCCCAGCGGTTTCACCCGCGGATAAAAAGTATTTTAAGTATTTGCTCATCCCACGGGAGTATTTCACTTCTCCGGGATATATGTTAATTCAGTGTATAAGCTATCTTGGTACCGAATTTCATTCTTCTTTACGCATATTGCCCTGCCAGAGTCTGTGTTTCCAGCGAAATATGCCCCGGGCGTGTTCAAGAGAAGAGTGAATAGATATTTACTTGGCTAGCATGCTCCACCTTCGGTCGCATCGTCACTTCCCATCGTGTGAGAGCGCGGTCAAATGATAGACAAGTTTAAGTGAAAAAAAAAACGCATGCTTTACTTGGGGAGTAAGGTGGTTATTAACGTAAGTTGATTTACGTATATCTCCATTAGTGTAAGTAAAAAAAAAAAAAATTTATTTTGCATTATTTATTAATCGATATCACAAAAAAATATATTTAACTTTTTCCTAACTATAGTCGGATAGTCCGGCCAATTTTAAACGTGAGTAAATCCCGTACAAATAATACAAAATGTGTGAAAACCACATTAGTTTCCATAAAAAAATATATTTAACTTTTTTACTAATTATATTCTATTTTATATTTAACGCTTCTGTGACGCCGCGTAGCATTGTTTTATTATTTTGGTGTTATGTATTTGTTATCAGTTGTGTGTCACGACTAAATGTTTTTTCTTTCTTACTCAATAAGTATATTTATAAATAGTCTGCATCGATACCGTACCCCAGTGGGTGCATACCCAAGGCAAGCTTGGTGCGCTCCGCTGGAAGCGTCCAGCTGGTCCGCCTCGCGGTTGAAGCTCTGCAGCTGCACCAGCTGGTCCGCCTCGCGGTTGAAGCTCTGCAGCTGCACCAGCTGGTCCGCCTCGCGGTTGAAGCTCTGCAGCTGCACCAGCTGGTCCGCCTCGCGGTTGAAGCTCTGCAGCTGCACCAGCTGGTCCGCCTCGCGGTTGAAGCTCTGCAGCTGCACCAGCTGGTCCGCCTCGCGGTTGAAGCTCTGCAGCTGCACCAGCTGGTCCGCCTCGCGGTTGAAGCTCTGCAGCTGCACCAGCTGGTCCGCCTCGCGGTTGAAGCTCTGCAGCTGCACCAGCTGGTCCGCCTCGCGGTTGAAGCTCTGCAGCTGCACCAGCTGGTCCGCCTCGCGGTTGAAGCTCTGCAGCTGCACCAGCTGGTCCGCCTCGCGGTTGAAGCTCTGCAGCTGCACCAGCTGGTCCGCCTCGCGGTTGAAGCTCTGCAGCTGCACCAGCTGGTCCGCCTCGCGGTTGAAGCTCTGCAGCTGCACCAGCTGGTCCGCCTCGCGGTTGAAGCTCTGCAGCTGCACCAGCTGGTCCGCCTCGCGGTTGAAGCTCTGCAGCTGCACCAGCTGGTCCGCCTCGCGGTTGAAGCTCTGCAGCTGCACCAGCTGCTTCAGACACGCTTCCTTATCCTGCCTGTGGGGGAAAGAGACATGCAATTTTGTTAGAAAACACAATGGGGAACGTACCGTTTGTTTCGCTCAAAAAAAAGCGTAGTTTTTCAACCATCGAAAACTAAAACTAAAACTAATTAGTTAATTAATTAACTTATGAACCCCGGTTTTTGCATTAAAGAAAGTAATTATTTGAGTGTATACTAAAATTCTTTTTATACGGGGAATTTTTTTGTACAATTCTTGGAAGTGACTTGAATAACAGTAAACTAAAATTAATTAAACACGAAATAATAATAATAATAGTAAAACTAATTATTTAGATTTATTTACGCCAGTTTTTTTTAAACTAACTTTAGTTTGAATTATGAAAACACTGTTGTTGGAAACAATAGCGTTAAAAGTAATACAATAGACTTTATTGTAGCAACACCGACATGCAAATGGTCGATCAAATTTTTGAATGCTCAAAACTTCTAGTGGTTTTTGTTTTAACAGTTCACATATTATTCAACGTCCATTCGTAATAATTACTGATTTACAGATTTTAAATAAAACGGCTGTTAAACCGTTTAATCCTGCTTTATGAGCTGTAAGTTGTGGGTTCGATCCCCACCCAGGACAAACATTTGTGTGATGAACATCGAATGTTTGCTCCGTGTCCGGGTGTTATATTGTATTGTATTCTACGTATGTATTTACAAACAAAAAGTATTCAAGTGTTGTATCAGCTATCTGGTCCTGGTTTGATTAGTTTGGGGCCAGATGACGTGTGTGGAATATCTACTAATATTTATATTTATTACTGGCTTATAGGAAACGAACAAGAAAATTTTTCATACATAACTCAACCACCCATTTCACCCTCTTAGGGGTGGAATTTCGAAAAACCCTTTCTTAGTGGATACCTACACTCTACAAAGAACACACCCTCCAAATTTCAAGTCTCTAGGACCGGCGAGACTTAGGCTGTGCTTGATATATAAGTCAGTCAGTCAGTCAGGGCTTTGAATTTTATATGTATAATATTATTACTAGTTGTGCCCCGCGATTTTAATTATTTGCTCATCCCACGGGAAAATTTGACTTTTCCGGGATAAAATGTGTAGCCTATATGTTAATCCAGGGTTTAAGCTATCTTGGTACTGAATTTCATCCAAATCCATTCCGCCGTTTCAGCGTGAAGGAGTAACAAACATACACACAAACACACATACAAACTTGTGCCTTTATAATATTAGTGTGATTCTATGCGTATACATACTTACAAACAAAAAGTATAAGTATCCGGTTCCCATAGTGCAGGCTTCGCTTAGTTAAGCGCTAGACGGCGCTGTGTGAAATGTCCACAAATATTTATATATATATTATAATAAATACCTTTTTGAACCAGCTTCTGTGCAGTCTCGAGCGCCTTGATCTTGCGGGAGCCGTCAGCGAGCGAGGGGCTGGTCGCCAGCAGCTGGTCGCCAGCAGCTGGTCGCCAGCAGCTGGTCGCCAGCAGCAGCTCGCCAGCAGCTGGTCGCCAGCAGCTGGTCGCCAGCAGCTGGTCGCCAGCAGCTGGTCGCCAGCAGCAGCTCGCCAGCAGCTGGTCGCCAGCAGCTGGTCGCCAGCAGCTGGTCGCCAGCAGCTGGTCGCCAGCAGCAGCTCGCCAGCAGCTGGTCGCCAGCAGCTGGTCGCCAGCAGCTGGTCGCCAGCAGCTGGTCGCCAGCAGCTGGTCGCCAGCAGCAGCTCGCCAGCAGCTGGTCGCCAGCAGCTGGTCGCCAGCAGCTGGTCGCCAGCAGCTGGTCGCCAGCAGCTGGTCGCCAGCAGCTGCTCGCCAGCAGCTGCTCGCCGAGCGCTGTCGCTTCCTTGAACCTGGGACGTTGGCACCATTCAAAGGTTGAGATTAAAAATTGTTTAACTGTCAAATTGATAGTTTCGAGATAATTGACTTTAAACTTCAACGGCCTCATTTTAATGTAGAGTGCTTATAAGGTAATAGAAAAGGTTTGTGTAAGTTTCAGTTGCTTGAAAATGTTTTAATTCTATTTTAAAATACTAAATATAGTACTCATTCATACAATAACAGTAAAAATATAATATAATAAAATAAATATATGATGTTTTTTATGCTAAGCGAACTGTATTCCTGTGACAGATAAACCGTTTTTAGACTCAAAATCTCGAGATTTAAGCCTCATTTCGGTATTTTGAAAATGTATTATTGTACATAATACAATTGACATATAGCTGATTATGCGGGTTGGACATTTTGCGAGTGCGATATTGTGAATTTTGGGAGTTGTGGGAATGTGACATTCTGACATTGTGCGATGGTAACACTTCGCGAGCGCGACATTGTGAAATCAGTTTTTTAAAGTGACATGTTAACCTTGATCTCATGCTGAGTCAGTATGTTGATCATTTTGATTGCAATGCAGCAATACAAATTTCATTCCCAATTTAAAAACTTCCATAGTAAAACTCAAAATCTAATGTGGCAAGGCAAGGCATACCCCTCTGTTGAATATTTACCCATACACGTTACAGAAAACGGTTTCACTCGCAACCGCGGCCATTAAGGTGGCGCGCGGAATTGTTATAGTGTGCGTTTACATGAATAAGACTTCGATTTGCGCGTGTGTTGTGTTGTAGTTTAGCTCGGACCCCGTCAAACCTGGCAGAAAATAATGTTTGCGGATTGTAAATTATCATCTTTGATAAATTCTCTACAAAAAAAAAACAAACAAAGGATCATTGTTAAGTACAATTTATGGGGAGGTAATTCGACATGGACCGTATATGAGGTGCGTCAAGAATGGATGGGACGGTAAAAGGAGGCAGAAGTCCTGACTGACTGACTGACTGACTGACTTATATATCAACTCACAGTCTAAACCTAGTACTAGAGACTTGAAATTTGGAGGGTGTGTTCTTTGTAAAGTGTAAATATCTACTAAGAAAGGGTTTTTCGAAATTCCACCCCTAAGAGGGTTAAATGGGTGGTTGAATTATCTATGAAAAAAATCTTCGTTTCTTATAGGCCACGCGGGCGATGCCACGGGCAGAAGCTAGTGTCTGTAAATCTTTACAGGCACAGGTTCAAATCCTGCAGAATTTTGTAGGAAATATTATAATTGTTATTGATACCAACTTACTTGTAGCATATCGCATTTCTTCTGTGTAGCGACGGTGCGTTTCGCAGCGGCGTCGTGCAGCGCTTGCAGCGCGGCGCCCAGCTCTCGGGCCCTAGACTCGAGCGCTGCAGACGCGAAGTGTCCGCGCCGCGACAGCTGTGTTGCCCGGTTGCACAGCGCCTTTATTGTAGGCTCTCTGGTGGTTTTACATCATTTTGTATATAGCAATTTTGTAGAAAAAAAAAATTATATTATATTGACTGGCTTGATAGCTGTAGGTAGTAGTAAGTACTACCTTTAAACTGTAAGTTGTGGGTACGAATCCCAGTTATGACATACATTTGTGTGATGAACATCGATGTTTGTTCTGTGTCTGGGTGTTATATTGTATTCTACGTATGTATTTACAAACAAAAAGTATTTAAGTGTTATATCAGTTACCTGGTTCCCAGGTCAGATATCTGATAACCAAGGCGCACCCTACGACCCTCCATACAGCTGCAAACTGCTGGGCTCACCTCCAGAATGACGTTCTGAACCGCACTATTCCGACCCTTGGTTCTACGAACGACCCTAACCTGCAACTTGTCCCGAGGCACCCCCGCTGTAACATCTGCATTTTGGCGCAGCAGTGCCTCGGCAATGCGCGCATCGCTCATGTCAGGAGTGACCCCAACCAGGCGAAGTAAGGGATCTTTTGTTTTCGCGGTCTTAACTGAAAACTGGTTGCTGAGCCCCTTAATTGCAGAACCCATCAGATTGAGCTCCCGCTCCGAGCCCACCGAAATGGCCACCTTACCACCTCTGCATCTGCGTAACGCGTTGATGTGCGCTACCAATAAAATTAAATGAATTGTAATTAAAATATTTATTTTAGGTTGTTCACCCATATAACAAGTCTCTGTGGTGTGGTGGTTGAGCAGGTCGGATCATAATCCGGAGGCAGCGGGTTCGATTCCCGCGGCAGGATAAGTATTTGTGCACAGAAAAAAAGCGCAAATACTTGTTCTGAGTCTGGGTATTGTGGGACCGTGGTCCTCGTAGTTCCTGGGTCCCTAGATGAACTTTCTCTACCAAGTGCTGGACTTGCAGAGCGCGGAGCATTTTATATTCAGCGAGCTGACTATCATCGGCAGTCACTGCAGTAGTGCTGCGGCGCGGCAATAACTTAGCACACTTACAAACGCACACGATTATACGAAGAAGCTTATTCCGTGAGAAAGTGCGGAGAGCGAGTTCATATAAAGCGCAATGCTTTACAGGCGTGCACACGGGGTGCGCGAGTACCTTTTGTCAGGTATGTCTGCAATAGACTGTCCGTCGAAGCTCTTAAGCGGCCACTCAGACGGATTTGAAGATGCCCACTGGGGCTTGTGGAGCCACAGAGGGTGCGAGATAAGCTTATGTGGCGTAATGCCACGCGAAAGTATGTCAGCGGGGTCTCAGTACCCGCGACGTGATGAAAGTTGTCAGCTGGAATATTGTCCGTGACCTGAACAACGCGGTTTGCGACAAACGTTTGCCACCTGTGTGGCGAACTCTTAATCCAATATAGCGCGACTTTAGAGTCGATGAACGCCTAAATCTTGATTGGGAGGCTGCGGGAATAATTGTAGTGAACAGTACGAAGCAACTTTGACAATAAGACGGCTCCACAAAGCTCGAGACGAGCGATTGAGTGGCTTGGTAGGTGCGACCTTCGTCTTCGCGCACACCAGCTGGACCGTATTGCCAGTAGGGGCGCTCACGTGTATACGGCGGTGTGGTGCAGTAGGTAGGTGTGGGTACTTGCCAGTTGGATTAAGGTGATAATGATTCGATGCGATGTTTGTGCAGAACGAAAACAACAACTCCTCAGTACAGTTCGGTTTAATCCGTACACCACATACACATATTTATAAAGTTTAGAATAGAAGTCACAAGCACATGAGAAACGAGTAAGAACAGAAATTATAGATAGAAGAAAGTAAGAATGAAACACAGAATATTGCGAGTCGCGTAAGGTACAGAGCGCAAGTAAAGAGCGACAGCGGACGATGCGCACGGCACGGGCGTCGCGGCCCGACTGGAGTGGCCACAGAACACTATACTCCTATCGGAGAAGAATTATAAGTACATACAAATAAAACGCATACAAGTGAACACTAGCGCTACAATGTATGCCACCGTAAACTATCGCATGGCGCGAATAACTATAAAACATGGCGCGAAAGTCTGAAAACATATTCAAAAATTTCCCGCCATTCTATGTAAATCTTTTAAAATTATTGTTCACGTCACGAATTGTGAGCACAAAATGACGTGCCCAGAAACTTTTAAGCACATCATTATGGGCTCACAACTCATGACGCGAACATGGACAATTTTATTTTCAATGTGCAGTGGACGGCACAATGGAAATAAATCTAAATTGAAAGATAATGTAAAAATAATCAAACAAGTTCATAATTCAAACATGTATATTATCATTTATTACTATTAGGTAAATATTACGACATAAATCTCGATATTCCTTCGAATCTTTTATCAACACACAACAATGGAATTTAGAACACTGACAAAAAAATGAACTAAAAGCTTTAGAATGACCAGAGTAAACCAGAACATTTACAAGAAATAAACATATATCTCATTTATTATAATATTAACATAATTATATGATAAATAAGTGAATACTTGTACTGTTAGCATCCTTTGACACTAGGTGCCTACTCCTGTCCTGACACCGGTTATGTGTGGACCAAAGTATGAGATGTAACGCATCATTTGGTATTGATAATAACTCCAAAAATTGGCATAAACTTCAACAGCTAAAAAACAAAATTAGATTAAAATAATGAAGTACTGTTTTAATTGTTACATATTATGGTAATAATACAAGGTAAGAAAACTTTAAAGGTATCAAAAATCATTCGTGCCAATTACGATAGGTGCCACGGCATTCTTCATAATTTTCGATAGCATACAATGGCAACATATATTAAGCTAGATGACTATTTATTTTTTATTGCATATATTAATTTTATTCTTAAAAAAATTAAACAGTTGAGAAAACAAAAATTAATATCTCAAAAAATGAAAAGGTTACAAGTTTTCGTGAAATTAGGCTATTTGAGTGCTATATTTTTATTGCATACATAAATAATATATCTCATAAAATAGATAATCGTAAAAACAAAAGTGAAATATCTCAAAACATGACAAAGTTACAGGCATTTTAAAATACAAGAATAGAAACAGACAGCTCAAACATGAAGTGACGTCAGTTCTTGGTCCTTCATGGTACCTCATTTCTAAGCTGTGGTAACATACAATCTCTCTGGCATGTGACGTCACAATATTTGTTTCATGGTAATATAACATACCTCAGAAAATAGATAATCGTGAAAACAAAAGTGAAATATCTCAAAACATGACAAAGTTACAGGCATTTTAAAATACAGGAATAGAAACAGACAGCTCAAACATGCAGTGACGTCAGGTCTTAGTCCTTCATGGTACCTCATTACTAAGCTGTGGTAGCATACAATCTCGCTACCAGTCTTATTACGGACTCTTACGATGAAAATTGTAAACAACATTTTGTCGCGGTGCACATGCTAGCTGGGCAGAACTCCGTGATTTATTTACCAATTTTACTTATTTTTTCAATTATCAGATTCATTTTTAATCTACTTTACCAAAATAATGTTTACTTGTTCAATTTTAATAGCAAGTGATTATAATATTTATCCTTTACCTTACTTATCCTAACTACTTCAACAACAACACATAAAACAGGCAATAGTACTGTAACAATCATAAATATAGTATATCGATAAAGAAGTACTGCAATCAAAATTTTCATTGTACAGATTTAACCTAGTTACCCTGTATCAGTTACTAATAATAGTACTAATATTGGTCATAGTTCCCAATATAAAGCTAAACACTATTTATATTACAATGTATAAGCTAGCCATTTATTTGGCTAATATGTAATATTAACATACACTTCTGTTAATATCCAAGAATGTGGCACACAACACTTTTTTCCTGTCTCTAATGTCCCAATATAAACAAAGCTAGTTTTTCAAGCCATAGACAGCAAGATAGTGTTAATAAGCTAGCATCTGCCTTAAACAGCATTAGCATGTGGCATGTCACATACTAGGCACACCTAATCAAGGCAGCAAGCCAGGATAGTATACCATTCTAGCTTGCTATCTTGGCATTGAATAACTAACCTCATGTATCAAAGGCATTAAGGCGAAGACACTTTATCTTGTATTGTTTATAGGAAGCACTTTCACTTTTTTACTACTACTTTCATGTAAATAGTGTAAAATTTGTTTACATGTATTTAAATATGTTTTAAGATATTAATCTTTCTTTTTAAAGACTTCTTTGATGCTTCATCAAGAAATTCTCTGTTCTTTTTCATGCAAAAACGTTTAATACATATAACAATTGTGGCGTTAATTATATTTTTGATATTTGTTTCGTAGTGCTCTTCACATTCTCTCAGCCACTCTTTGTTTACAATTTCAAACACTAACTTACCCAAAATCAATTTAATGTTTTTTTTGTGGGCGTTTTCTTTTAGGTACTCATTGATAATGGTTGCAGCATTTTCAACCATTGTGCTGAAACTATGCTGAACATATTTTAAGCTGCTTCTTGCATCATCATATTCTTTAAATGAAGTAAATAAATGACACATTTCAGAATTCCGGTCAGTAGTCATAATATCTGTACATTTAGGACAATTGACTTTCATGTGCCTGATTATAAAACCACATACATATGTGCATGCCTGCATTTCTCCTGAATTGTCAGACCAGTCAGGCATGTCCAGATCTTGAAATTCAGATAGTACTGTTGGTATAAATGCTTGTTCATTCAGCAAGCAAGGCACCGTTTCTTTATTATCTTGAGTGAGAAAACATTTAAAATCACTCAACAAATCATTATTATCGTCAAGGCAATTTCTGTTTTTGCTGTTGTTAATCAAATTTGTTATAATGCTGGTTTTTAATGCTGCAACAAATTGCACTGCAGTAGGATTTGGGTTAGAGCCACAATTGTTTCTAATGCACCCAAAACAATTTTCTAACGGATCTTGGTTAAGTTTCCTTACTGACAGTGTTTGTAGACCATGTTGTTTCAGGTTGTGCCAAATTTTTTCTATTGCATTAAGTGTCCGCACCCATCCCTCCTGTGATGGAGGTTTGGATCTAGCTTCTAAAAACGTCATGTCTGAAAAAAATGCTTTCATTTTTTTGAAAAATTCTAAGTGTGGACTGCTTGCGGACATATTGGAGAGGAATTGTTTCCCCCTTTTCCAATCCGGTGTATCGCCATTCATCGAATCGAACAGTTTATCCATATTGCTGATCACAGTTGCTGTAGCTACGGCGTCATGTGGCAATTCATCTGAAAACAAAATAGTGATTATAACATTATTTTTTCATCTAGTTTTAACTAATTTGGGGACTGAGTCACCCGCGTCCGTAGGAGTACACCCCTAATCCTGAATCCCTACACGTGGTCCCCGGGTGGTGCTAATCAGGTGACACACTGGTGGTAGGCTTCGGCCGACGGCTTGCGACCACCCACCGGGCAAAGACGGGCCGCCAAGCGTCTCTGACGTGTTCCGGCACGATGCTCGGTGTAGCTGATCGGGGAAATTGGGTCGGGGTAGTTTCGCAAGTGTAGTACACCGGTTTAGACAGACGTAGTATGTGTCCTGCATCGGCTGGCTAGTTTGGAGGCTAGCGGGATCCGAAGCACGGTGCACCGCTGGCCGACCGCAGTTAGTAGGGGGCCCAAGTAGTGTGCTAGCCACTCACGAAAGGCTGCCCCGCCAACTCGCGAAAAATCCCGGAATGCTCTATCGTGCCGGTTGGCGACCGGATGAAAGGACCCGATAGCCATTCTTGGGGGGGTTCGGGCGTCCCCGCAGTCTCCATGCTAGCCATCCAATGGTGTAGTTCCTCGCTGCGGGTCTTTTTGGTGCATACAGTTGCGCCTCACTTCACTGCCAATTTTTCCCACCTTCCCTCACTCTCAATCACTATGAAAAAAGGAACAGTAAAAAGGAACGTTAAACAGCGGCAGCACGTCCTTTCACTAAAGGTGCACCTCACAAACATCAGAGGTGTGCACTCTAACCTCATAGCAGTCCACCACCACCTGGAAACTGCGAAACCTCACCTCTTGTTCCTCTCGGAGACGCAGATACGGTGTCCGTCAGATGCAGCTTACCTATCCTACCCTGGGTACGTTTTAGAGCACAAATTTAAGCAGCGTGCTGGTATCTGCGTTTATACGCGTGACGACATTTGCTGTCGACGTCTTCGAAACTTGGAAGACTCTCGTTTCTCGGTCATTTGGTTGCTTGTGGACACTGGCATCGAGAAGATTCTTTATGCTGGTGTCTACCGATCTCACAGTGGAGACCAGGAGACAACCAGGCTGGCTGACTATCTCAGTGAGGCAGCTGACGCGGCTCAGCAGCGGTACCCTTCGGCTCAATTAGTGGTTCTGGGCGACTTCAACGCTCATCATCAGCAATGGTTATTCCCATACCAGAACACTGACCATGCGGGAAGAGAAGTGCGTAAATTAGCGCTGTCACTAAACCTCACCCAGCTGGTTCATGAAGCTACGAGGGTACCGGATGTTGATGGGCACACGGCTAATTGCTTGGACCTTCTGCTGACAACAGATCCAGACAGCTACTCTGTGTCGGTATCATCCCCTTTGGGTAGTTCCGACCACTGTTTGGTGAAATCCGTGTCGGTATACTCGCCGCTTGATCGTAGCCCGAAAGGCACCCGGCGTGTATGGCGATACAAGTCAGCAGATTGGAACGAGATGCGATCTTTTTTGTCTTCTTATCCTTGGCGGCAAGTTTGCTTCTCTTCGAGCGACCCTTCGATTTGCGCGGACGCTGTGACTGACGTGTTGCGGCAAGCCATGGAATACTACATTCCCTTTTCCGACACCCCGCAATCCGGAAAAGCTGCCCCATGGTTTGGAGCTGAATGCAGAAACGCCGATGCGTTAAAGCAGGAGGCATATTTAGCCTGGGTAGATGCAAGAGCCCGCAAATCGAAGAATTTGAGCAAGATGAAGAGAGCCTTTAATAAAGCTGCCAAGGCCTGCAAAAAAGCCCTAAAAAAGGCTCGCTTCAGCCATATTAGTCACATTGGGACCAAACTTGCTTCATATCCTGCGGGAAGTAAAGCGTTTTGGTCCCTGGCTAAATCGGTTGAGGCGAACTTTTGTCGCCCCTCACTGCCCCCGCTGCTAAAGCCTGATGGGTCACTAGCTCACACAGCAGAGGAAAAGGCGAACTTGTTCGCATCTCTTTTCTCTGAATCTTCACGTCTGGACACCGCTGGCGAGGTACCTCCTTGTCTACCGGGATGCGAGGCGTCAATGCCGGAGATTCGTATCCGTCAGAATGAGGTACGTAGAGCGCTGCGCAATCTAGACGTGAACAAAGCTAGTGGCCCTGATGGGATCCCAGCCATAGTGCTAAAAACATGCGCGCCTGAGTTGACTCCTATCCTGACACGCCTTTTTCGTCTTTCTTTAGACTCTGAACAGGTGCCAAAATCATGGAAGATTGCTAACGTGCAGCCCGTGCCTAAAAAAGGTAGTCGTGCCGACCCTGCTAACTATAGGCCAATATCAGTCACTTCCATACTCTGTAAGACTATGGAACGTGTCCTGAACAGCCGGCTCCTGGCATACCTAGAAGCAAACGACCTCTTAAGCGATCGACAGTACGGTTTTCGCCGAAATCGGTCCACTGGGGACCTTCTAGCGTATGCCACGCACACATGGAGCGAGGCCATCGAGAAGTACGGAGAAACGCTTGCCGTTTCTCTCGATATCTCGAAGGCCTTCGACAGGGTCTGGCACGACAGCCTCATAAGCAAACTTCCATCATACGGCTTGCCCACTGGCCTGTGCAAGTGGATTTCCGATTTTTTGAGGGAAAGATCTATTCGAGTAGTTATTGACGGCTGCTCGTCTGATCGATTAGCGATTAATGCTGGGGTACCTCAAGGATCGGTTCTTTCTGCAACCCTCTTCCTGCTGCATATAAATGACCTCCTGAAACCCGGTATTTTTGGGTATGCGGATGACAGCACGGTTGTAGAAAGCTACAAGTCAAGCGCTAGGGCCAGTGGTGCCGAAATTCAGACTCTAAGAGAGACCATGGTTGAGCGCATGAACTTAGCCTTGAATACCGTCTCTGCATGGGGCGAGGCAAACTTGGTTAAGTTCAATGCAAATAAAACCCAGGCGTGTCTTTTCTCTGCGAAAAAGAGTCCGTTTGTGCTATCTCCGACTCTCCATGATGTTCCGATACCGATTTCGGATCACCTAGAGCTTCTTGGCATGACTCTGTCATCCAACCTCAACTTTGGGTCCTTTATAGAGTCAAAGGCTAAACTAGCTGCCAAAAAGCTGGGCGTTCTCTCTAAGGTCAGGCAGTACTTCGCACCTGAACAGCTTCTTAATTTGTACCAAGCTCAAGTTCGATCGTGCATGGAGTACTGCTGCCACCTGTGGGATGGGTCTGCTAAATACCAGCTGGAAGCCTTAGACTCTATCGAAAGGCGTGCTAAGAGGCTCATAGGTAGCGACTTGTTTGAGGCCCGCCTACAAAGCCTTGACCATAGACGCAAAGTTGCCAGTTTATCGGTTTTCTATCGAGTGCATTTTGGAGAGTGCGCATTAGAGTTGCATAACCTGATTCCGCCATCACCTTTCCACCATCGAACAACCAGATGTACGAAAAAACGCCACCGTTACATGGTCAATATCCCCCATGTGCGAACAAAGCGTTTTGGCTCCACATTTATCATGCGAACAGCCAAAGACTGGAACGCTTTACCGGCGTCCGTATTTCCCGATAACTACAACCTTGGAGTCTTCAAATCGAGAGTGAACAGGTATCTTCTAGGCAAGCGTGCTACATCTTAGACCGCATCGTTACTTACCATCAGGTGCGATAGTGGTCAAACGCAAGCCTATCTAACAATAAAAAAAAAAAAAAAAAAAAAAAAAAAAAAAAAAAAAAAAAAAATACCTACTTTTATTTTTAATTGATTTAAAGTCAAAAGATTTATTGCAAATAGGCCATTTTTAGCACATTTTTCAAAATTATAATAGGTAGTTAAAATTAAGTTATTGTACTAAGCATATAGAATTACAAAGTGCTTATTGTCAAATATTACATAGCAAGCCCATTACAACATGATTTTGAAAAAATAAAGTTCTCTTTCTCACTACTGGTGCTCTAGCAATCTGGCACAATGCAGAACAGAAAACTACTATTGAAAAGGATTGTAAAGGGAAATGCACTACTAATTACAGAATATCAATAACTATCAATATCTTAATATGTTCATCACACAAATGTTTGTCCTGGGTAGAAATCAAACCTACAACCTACAGTTGAGAAGGCAGGGCTGCTACCAACTGAACTATCATGCCAGTCAAGCCATTGGTTCAATTATAGTGAAACTTACTTTGAGCTACTTTGGCAAATAATCCAGCTGCAACTGAATGGCTTAATACTTGAGCAGCAAAAGATACTTTCATTTTCTGCTTCCCATTTGGGTGTAAGTGTTGCTCAGTTAACGCTGGAGCAAACACAAAATTTGGATTTTGCTTCTCCAGTCTAAAGAACTCTTCAATATGGTTCCATTTTGCAATACCTGTAATAGACATACATATGTAATAATTTCATAAACATATTTTTATAATCAATGCATGTCTTTTTGTTAAAATAAAGGCATGTTGATTTTTTTCCTTCTTCGGCTTTTAGCTATATTCACTTAACCGTGCAATAGCATAATTTAAAAATTCTACAATTCGTTTCATATTGCATTTTTTTAAAAGTACCCTTTCTTTTTCAACTAACTTATAATAAAACTAATTTGTACAAAACACTAAAATTTTGTCATTTTTAACTTTTTTGTACTAACCTTGTTTTTGCTTCCCATCAATTGTTACGTCTTGTGCAAACTTTATATCATGTTTTAGGAAATTATTTCTAAAACATTTCAGCAGATGGGGTGGGTCCAGGACTGTCACAATTTCATGCCCCTCATGTTGAAAGTAGGGTTTACTATTTGTTGAACCCAAAGAATTAATAGCACGTATATTAACTCCATCTAAGTCGCATACAATGCCCATCACTACCAATCCAGCACTAAAACAAGCACTCAGGACCTGTAAGAGAATAAACTTTACTAAAATTGATTTACTAACCACCAAAACTAGAAGTATGATACTATACCTCCTCATATTATTCTATTTATCAAAAGCACTTACAGATAAGGATAACATTGAAAGACCAACATAAACTCAAACATGAGTATCTTCTAGATGAGGAATTACAGTGGTTTTGTACATTATGTGTGTTCTAAGAAGTGTAATCTAAGAAGTTAAATTATAATTTAATAATAATGTTGTTAATATTATATTATATATATAATATTATATTGTTAATGTTATATAACAGGCGGCCCTGTTTAAGCACTTCAATCCGCTACGCTCGCCCGTCACGCGCACATATTTGCAGTTTGTTTATAGTAAATTACGACAATTTAAGTTAACATTACCTCTTTGATTAGTACACTCAATCTGTCTGCCGTGACGCATTCTCCGGAGAAATAAAACGCTATTGGCTGCTTCCAATTTTTTCGCAATCCTATTGCCATAAATGTTAGCGCGTGGCTAGCAATTTGTTGTGTGCGGCCTTGACGAGCATGATCTTGGTAGCCGTCTAACTGGTCAAGTTTGGTGTTATAAGTCAAATTTTTTCTTATTGACATTTCATCAAATGCCACCATACATAAGTTTTCATTATCAGCTCTCTTTGAAGCTATTTCTTTTACTGTTTCCACCACTTGGGCATTGATCCCGCAAACCAAGGGTATTTTGTTTAGTAACATTTTCAGTGAGCTCACACTTGGCAAGCAAAATAATCTACGCAATAGCCTGTAGCATGAGCTTGATTTCTTATAGATGCCTAAAGCGAGAATTTTATCATCTACAGACCATCTCCTTCCAGTTAATTTTTTGGGGACATTTTTCAGCTGGCTTTGGAGTAGTAAGTAAAATGAGCTACTGAGATTTCTTTTCATCATATCGTTAACTGCATTATTTGATGACAATACGCTCAGCACTGATCTTTTGCATTGTTTTATTTTTTTAATCTTTGCCCGAAGTCTAAATATTTCAGACATATTCTTTCTGCACTTTGCATACAACTTTCGCTTTCTTGGTGAAAGTTGTATAGATTTTTTTACATTTAAGTCCTCTAGAATTCCTTTTCTCCGTTTGCCATGAGCTTCAACTTTGACTTCTTGGTGCTGTAACATAAAATACATGCATTTTATTAACACATTACTGCATAAGCACATTTATTGCCTGCAAATTCACCTGCTATACTATGGAAACCATATAACTAGATAAGTGAATGTTCGATTTTGTTCAATTGTTCACCAGTGATTACCTCTTAGCATCATAGCAAAGCACAACTGCCTATTCCTAACCGGTAAATTAAATTAAGCAACATTCGCTACGGTCACTACTAAGGTGGTACATGGGTGACCGCTACAAAAAGTGGTATTTACGGCTGAGTGCTAAAGTGCTTTGGAGGGCATGTTAGGCCTTTGGGTCCCGGCTGTTGTCGTAAGGCCGACACAGAAGCCTCTTGTTGTCCTGAAATTCTGACACCACGGTTGACCACATGCCTACATGAGAAGAACCTGTCTTCCAAACTAACTTTTATGTAAGTATTGCATAATTTTCATATTAAAATACATGATTTTTAGTAATCATTTCACTTACTTGTGGAGTATACTGCTCAGCTTGTAAACATTTAGAATGTTCGACAGACATAGATTTACCGGCTACCACAAACTTTTCAACTTCCATCGCTTGATGCTGAAAAGTGTTATTTAGGTTTTGTCATATGTATAACTTGTGAGTATGGTGAATGATAGGAGGTTTAGAGGGTACTTCTCTACTTTGTTTTAGTAATAAGGTGGATTAAGTGGGTATGTGCGAATGATTATATTATTAGATTTACTCTTTCTACTGGCTACATAGCCTAATACACAATTCACTATTAAAATGTGTTTTAATTAATATCTGGACATATTAGGTTTAATACTTTCATTTTGTTGTGTTCAATAGAAGAATATAATTATGTTTGATTTTCAAATAATTTATGTATAATAAGCAAATTACCTACTTCTCTTTCTATCGATTTATAGCAATAGTTCTGCCAATGTCAAGTAAAGAATTTTTGTTTGGTTATGTCATATCAGTCTTATTTTGTCAGTCATAATGCCACAGTAAAATGGTGGATATTTTACTGAAGGCTCTAGGAAGCCTTGAAGAGAAAACAAAACGGCATGGTTTAAAAACTTGGAACCATTTTCCAACACTCGTTGATAGGCTGTCTTATCACTTAGAGTGATATCTTCCATATCACCTTTGTATTGGAGGAATGTTTAGCTTAGAGTAGATGTAGGTACTTAAAATCAGACAAATGAAACCAAAACATAAAATCTCCATCCATTGATATATATCCCCGAACCCAGTTTGATATATTTTATATCATCAGATATAAATCGGGATATATATCCTCTAGCCCTGCTTAGTAATGACATTGTATGAAAGTGTGTAATAAATAAATATACTTACTTGTAGAATATACGGCTCATCATGTAAACTTTTTGAGTGTTCCACAGATGTAGATGTACCAGCTACCACTTCCATTTCAACTATGTCTTGATGCTAAAAATACATACTCATTACATACTAGTAGTCCACTCAAACTTCATATTCAAATTTAAAAATTTATTGTCATGAATTACTTGCTTACATTCTATAATATCTCGTGAATCCTACTCGTTATTGTCGAACAATATAGTCACAATAAAAAGTTTAGGGGTGTACCATTTTACAAACTTCATGAGATTACTAATATACTGAAATTATACATATAATAATATGAACAAATACAAACTGCCTTGTGTACATTTTCTAAGAAGTAATAAAAATACTTACTACTTGAGGTGTATCTCGTTCTTCTCTTAGTTGAGCTAGCAAATTTTGAGCTTCAGTAGGAACTGCGAACTGAGACAATCTTGTTTTATCGCTGTTAATGTATGATGAATCATCAAAATGCTTTTGACATAGCATTTTATGCTGTTTGTGCAAATTTTCCAAGGCTTCATCGGATGTCCAATCTTCTTGGGGAAAACAAAATTTCGCCCATACTTTAGCCCTGAAAACAGGCATCATTACTTTATGACGGGTTGTAATAAATAGAGGCACTCAATTATGTTTAATAAAAAATAAATTCAGCTATTTTTACTGGATTTAAGGATGCTATACTGGATAGTAGATAGTATATAGTAGTTAGTAAACTTTTTAAGGTGTTGCGTCCGTGATGTCATGAAATGGGTGCCAGCTGAAAATCAGTAACCGGGGTTGTTTGTTTGCAGCCTCAGTTGTATGCTGAGCCGGGACCTATTCCTGACATCGCGCAAAATCGCATATTAAAACTTAGTATTCATGTTATATACCTATGCGATATTGTGCGTCAGGAATAGTTTCATTTCAAAAAGAATAGGCCAAACAATGACTTTACATAAATTAGGACACCCCGCTTACCTGAGAGACCCATATTTTCTAGACACGTGAGGAAATCTGTGAAACTTCAAAGAGGGGCTTTGTTTTGCAGTGATTCCACATTTGGCACATGTTCCTTTTCCAGGCATTCTTGAGAATTTTCCTTTTTAACCTTCGAATCTAGGTTGGACTTGGATCTTAGAGCAGTAGATAGTGAAAATGTGGAAAAGAAATTCGCCAGGAATCAACACACTTTTTACAAATAAAACTATCCAAGCAATGAAAAATTAATTAACACGAAATCGTTTTATCACCATTTTTGAAAAAACTACGAGAGGTAAAATGTTGCCAGGTTAATATTATATTATTTATTGGTTATAAGGAAAACTGATGGTATTATGTAAATTGGTATTTTACTGAGCATTCAAGAAAAAAAATAACACGCATTATCTATGTTATGGTAATTTCAACACAATCTTTATCTAAACTACTTATATTAAAGAAAAAAAAATTGTTTTTATATATGCACTCGGAAACTTCTAGACTGATTTAAATAATATTTTAACTAATAAAAAGCTAAACTATCCGGAAGTAACACAGGCTGAGTATAATTTCATTTGAAATAGATTATAGATCCAAAAACTTGCAAATTAGGTAACACAACGCTTTCCATTTAAATTGCTGTTCCGTTTGACTGACTTGACTTCTCGATTATGGCCTCTGCGACTAACAGACGTCGCAATTGCTGTTTCCGTTTAAAGCTTTATTTTACCATTAAGCCGAAGCTATGAAGTTCTGACGGGAAAACGAAAAAGATCGCGTCACCGCATTGTATTATTTTCCAAATCTTGTGTTACCGGGCGTTTTATTCGTTAAGTGCTGGATCACAGGCATAAGTGTAGGAAAGTGGTATAATGATGGTGAAACGCTTCTTTTCGTGTTGTTTCTAAAACTCCATAGAAGCTTCTGGTAAAGTTGCCACCACTTTACTAGGAGTAGGCCTTGACTAGACTAGACTATGACTTGACATGATGACTTGGACTGTGACTTGACACATACATAATATTAATTAGCTTGAGAAATTAATTCTCCTCGTAGTTCCAGGGTCCCTAGATACAGGGAATCCTAGTTAGGGTACAGGATCTATGTATGTGATCGTTATTTTTTATTTATTTATGAATATTACTGATTATAATGATATATATTAATTATTTTCGAATGCATGATCGTCATCGTCGTAAAAATACGATTTGCGTCGTATTACTGGCAACACTAGAAATAATGTCGTAATCAAACAAAGCTGCCATCCTACTCCAATAAAGCTACTAATAATTCGTTTCATTTAGTGTTTTTAATAATTACTTGATGCGGACATTTAACGTATCGTTCAGGGTCTCTAAAATACAGTTCACCAAACAATGGAAGTGCGGATTGACTAGACAGAGTTTAAATTATTAACTGGTTTAATACATAAAATCTACCAAATAGAAAGTAATTATTCAGTAGGGCATGTGATACTGGAAATTGTGCTATCTCTTTTTTTTCCAGAGCGCCATTTCTCCTGAAAAAGTAAGCCACCGCGCTGGCATTGGTCGATAAGGCAGCTGACTCCCCCTGGGAGTGGCGCGCCTGGACTGGACCAGTTTTGGTATGCAGAGCCGGAGACACAAGAGTATAAACAAATGTTTCCATTTGATCGCGTCGCCGGCAGACACGTAATAAATAAATATTTAGTTATAATTAATTGTGCATGTAGTGTAGTAAATATTATGTAATTTATAATGTAGTAATTGTAATGTTTGTATTTTATTTACTTAATATATAATATTTAGTATGTATGTTTATGTATATATATAAAATGTACTGTAGTATTATAGATATTAAATATTGGTATATGTTATAGATTATAGATAATATATATTATAGATATAATTATAATGTGTATTTTATGTGAGTAGGCCACAGGCACACTACAGCACCGTAAGCCTGGAGACTGGAATCAGAAAACCCCAATAGAGTGACGTCATAGTCTGCGGACACGCCTACGTGTCGCGGGATGCGTAAGTTATTGAGAGCCGGTAACTCGCCGCAGAAGTGATGCCCCATCCTAATGTGTGTCCCAGTGCAGTGGCGGTGTATCGTTCCAATCGAGATTAAGCTGCCAAAGCTGTTTTATACATAACGATACGATAACCCAAAGCATACCCGATTGAAGTGGTACAACACGAGAGGGTCCTGCGGGCGGAACCGGTACAAGAAGCACTGGTAACGACGGTCAGATTCGTGAACAACAATTTGCAGGAACTGCTGGCGACAGTCAGCGGTCATTGCGACTGCGTGTAAGCGGAAGTTCAAAATAATTTGAAATAAATCACCTTGCAAGTTCGGTCCTGAATACAGGATGTCATTCAGCGAACGTTGGGAGCGGCTGCTAGTCTTACTGCTAGCATCCAGCACCATGCGAAGTGGATGTCTCGTCCTCGCGGACGACTCCATGATGCGGTATTACGAATATAGGAACGGGGTCATGACAATCGTGCGGAGGCGCGGGGGCAATATAATATTTAGCGAGGTATTCATTAATGACGTCATCATATGCCGACCTAAGTTTAGGTGAAGCTTTTAGCTTTCTTTCGAGGCACATGAATCTTTTACGAGCGGTCTCGAAAGAATCTCCGAGAGAATAAACATCATCGTTAAATGGTAGGCCTACAACGTATCTACCAGTAACGGGATCGCGGGTCGTAGTAGATTTATAAAATTCTTCGCATTCAACATCGGCGGGATGATGAAAGGGCGGTGCGGAGGGAAGCTCTTCTCTCTCTCCCAGAATCGCCTGACTAATGAGTCAATAGCGGCAGGCTCTTGAGCGAGGCAACATGTGAAGGCCTGGTGGTTATGCAGTGTGGGTATCGTGGGCACGGAACCCACAATAACGTACCCTAACACCGTGCGTAAAGCAGGGGGCGCCGACGAGTCGCGAAGATCACGAACTACGCCGGGGAGAAGATGCGGGAAGAGAGCGGCTCCGATCAGCGCATCAATTTTATTAGGTAAACCGAAACTCTCATCCGCGAGCGGTATTCCTGATAAGTGTGATAAGACGGAGGTGTCTACCATTGCGATAGGTAATAAATCGGTAATTTGATCAACAACTAGCGGCGAGATATTATAATTAATATTGTTGTCAAATGGCGAATAAAATTTTAAATCAATCGAGTTAGTTTTAATTATTTTCTCAGCTCCACCGAACCCCGTAACAATAGTACGTTCGGCACCCTGAACCTGGATACGACCTGGATACTGGATAGCGACAACTTGCGCGGTTGATAATAAAATAGTATATTGTTTATAGTCCATTGAAATGTTACATTTTTTAGGCCTTACCTTGAGTTTTTTAGAGGACGCAATTTTATTTTTGGGACATGTGTGGGGTTCAATAGAAGCTTAACCTCAAGTTTGTGGGGTCACCACCCTTGTCCCCCGGCCGCCATCTTGGAAAAAGGGGTGAAAACACTTTTTTCGCGGTATCTCGGAAACTATGCAACTTACAAAAATTTGTCTAGTCATAATTTGTAGCAAATTGTTTTGCCTACAAATAAGTTTATATAACTTTTTGCCCTCAATTAAAAATCAAAGAAGTTGTAAGCAAAAAAAATAGATTTGTTTTATAAATTTTTTTTTTATTTGCTCTATAACTTTTTAAAATACATTTAACAAAAAAATTACTACAAACCAATCTTGTAGATGATCTTTTGGGGAATTTTTTCCCCTATATTTTTTTAAATTCAATTCATTTAAATCGCTGTTACAGCGCTCCAAAGTTGACCGGGTTTGTCAATGCTCATAAGGATCCGGTCGAAACGAAATGTTTAACTTATTTATAAAACGCACAAAATATATCAAGTTAATTTTTTATGTTAGTGAATGATGTGACGAGCTAGTCGTTCACCTGATGCTAAGCGACACGGCCGCCCATAACAGAACAGTATCACTCGGAACTCCAAAATATAAAGTTTCGCGTGACACTGTACTGCGCACATCATCCTGAGACATCAACACAGTCTGGTAATAAAATTACTCGACTGTGAGATCAGATAAAAAAGCCTCAATTGCCCAGTAATTTCACTAGATACAGTGCTCTTCAAACCGGTACACAGTAATGCTCAACAAAACGCGCCTACAGACAGGTGGCGGGGAAGAGAGTTAGGAATGAATACGTAAAGTTGTACGAATTTAACAAAAATTTTGTAAGAATATATTTATGATAAAATAATAAAATTAAAAATAAGCTAAACATTTCGTTTCGACCGGATTCTCATGAGCATTGACGGACCCAGTCAACTTTGGAGCGCTGTAACAGCGTTTTAAATGAAAGAACATAAAAAAAAAATAGGAAAAAAAAAATTTCTCAAAAGATCATCTACAAGATTGGTCTGACGTAATTTTTTGTAAAATGTATATTAAAAAAGTTATAGAGCAAAAAATAATTTTTTTCTAATTTTTTTCTCACTTTTTTGCTTATTACTTCTTTAATTTTTAATTTAGGGCAAAAAGTTATATAAACACATTTGGAGGCAAAACAATTTGCTACAAATTATGACTAGACCAATTTTTTGTAAGATGCATAGTTTCCGAGATATCGCGAAAAAAGTGTTTTCACCCCTTTTTCCAAGATGGCGGCCGGAGGACAAGGGTGGTGACCCCCACAAACTTGAGGTTAAGCTTCTATTGATCCCCCACACATGTCCCAAAAATAAAACTGCGTCCTCTAATAAATGCAATAATCGGTCATTTTTTTTTTTTTTTTTGAACGAGCTAATGCTGTTGGTCTCTATCGACCTTTACAGCGTCACCGGGCGGGAGGGCGGGCGCTTAGGGCGCCCAGCCGTCAAAAGTGGGAGGCAACTAGCTCAAGGGCACCCCTGGGGTGCGAGCCTCGGCTTGGGCCGTTGCCGGGATAAGAGGATCGAGAAGACTACGTCCACTGGAAGAGTGGACCCTATTGAAAGTCGCGACCGTTCTAGCTAACCTACGGGGGGTACGTCGACCTCGCCGGCGGGGTCGGTGTCTGATTGTGTTACGCTGGTATCCTATACCGGTGCCGAAAGCGGTACCTGAGCCAGAAGGGCTAGACTGGTCCGGTGATCCTAGCGCAGCCGATACTACGGCTGCTATAGGATCATCCGGGTCGCTCAAGACGTGTCTCGGGCGGCGACGACGGGGTGGCGAGTCTGTCGTGTCTGTACAGTAGTTTGAAGCTCTGACTACGAGAGGGTTGGGGTGATGAGGTGCCGCATCAAAATAGCGGCGGGATGCATCCTTCATAAATTGACGGATGGATGGGAGTTCGAGATCGCAGTGGAGGTCGGAGTTTCGCTGGTACCAGCGAGCCCCGACCACCTTGCGGACAAAGCGGTTCTGGATCACCTGAAGTCGATCCAGATGTACTGAGGGAGTATGAGCAAACGCGACAGATGCGTAGGTCATAATGGGAATAATCGGTCATTAAATTGTAACATTTCAATGGACTATCGGAGCGCTGTAAAACCTTAGCTATTGACTTAATGAAAAAATGTGGCCTATAAAAGTTGTTCCTTAAAAAAACGATCTACAAAAATGGTCTGATATCATTTTTTCGTAAAATGATAAAAAAAAAGTTATATCTGTGGGCGCGGGAAAAGCGAATATTTGCGAAAACGAAATCAAAAAGTAAGTTGCTGCAATGAAAGGATGATGCGATAGAACTGCGTAGGAATTCGGAGAGAAAAAACACAGTTCTAAATAGGAAAGGAGCACAATACCTTAATAGTCCAATAGTGGTGGTCCTTTAAGAGTCCTTCCAAATGCGGGGGCATCCAAATACACCACAATTTCACACACCAAGTTCTAAATTCAACGACGAAAGCGGAGGTCGGTCGGCCATGCGAAATTTTTGAGCGCGCAATCAATCTTTGACCACTCGCGTTAGAGTCCGCGACTGTCGCGAGGGCGCATGTAGCGGTCTCCGTTGCACATATGCAGATAGGTATGTGCAGGAGTGGGATAGAGGTATAGGGAAATAATTGCAGCAACTAAGACGTTACGTTTTACGAAGAAACTTAACATTGAATCAGCGCAACCAATATCGAAAAATATTTTTTTTTTCTCGTATTTCTGAACATTTTCACTTTACAGTTCTACGACAAAAAGTTACTGGACCAAAGTTATAGACAATTTAATTTACAACATTTTTTTTTATCAGATAAATAGTTTAAGAGATATATCGTAAAAACCGTTGTAACCGCTACTTTCAAGATGGCAGCCGTGGGACAAGGGTGGCGACCCCACAAACTTAATTTTAGCTTTACACTTACCCCCCCTACACATCAAAAAAATAAAATTGCGTCCTCTAAGAAACACAACCCCAAATGTAACTTTTCAATGGACTATTATTAAGCGCGGGCGCATCAGGTGAGCTGCAGTTATCTATAGATGCATCCGTAGCACATAACGCAACGTCGGAGGGCAGGCGCGCGGCCGGCACAGCCATCGCGCTGCACTGGCGCAGGGGTAAGCGGCGCGGGTCGCGACGCGGCTAGCGGAGGTTCGCGCCCTGTCTCCATACGTGTGAAGTGTAACATTGTGTGATGCTTTTGTTTACAAACGCGGCAATTAGAATTAGATGAGCAATTAGAAACTCTGTGTTTAAAACTGAGACAATTCACACACGCATTGTTATCCTTCACGCAATTAAAACGTTCGTTACGAGTCATTCTATTAAAATCAGTACATTTCAATAAATGTTGATGCGTTATATTAGTGCAAAGGCACGCCTGAGGTAGGCTGAGCTGGCTGAGTGCGTTCGAATACCTTGGCGCCGGCGGAAATAATATCTAGTAGTAGGTATTTTAGAACCACAACTCAACTCGAAAGCGTGAACAGTATCCGAGTCTTCTTCCGAATCTTCTTGAGCGCGATATGAAGTATAATCAAGTCGATTATCTAACTTTAGATTCTTTAAAGCGCGTACTGCACTAGTAAAGTTATCTGTAAATAAATCAAAGTTTGTCGCGGAGGCAGATTGTAAAGGTTTAAACTCAAACATTTGATTTAAATACGCGGAGGCGAGCATTCGCTAATCTTCATATTTATCAATCAGCGTTTGCAATAGAAGTTCTTAATTCTCAGCGCAGGGAGATATACCTGCGCATGCAGACTGAGCCTTGCCTGTCAGCTTGCCTAATAGGTAATACAACTTAACGTCGTCTGATAGCGATGGCTTATCGTGTACAGTAGACTTAAAACTGGCATAAATAACGGCCATGAGCGAATGTCACCCGAAAAGTTCTTCAGCTGGATTGGCGGAAGTGTAGGCCTAGCATTATGCGGTGCGATAGCATCTCGTAAATCCTGTATATTAGTACTCGGTTGCGAATAATGCAATTGAAGTCGTTTAATCCTGCTATACAAAGACTCGAAAGCTACGAGACTCTTATAGTCAGGTTTCGCGGAAGGATTCAATGATAAGGTGCGAGAATTATGGTTATCAAAATCTTTTCAAACCTAAGACGTAAGGAATCGATTTGTGAAGAAGCGTCAAGGAAACTTTCCCTATCCGCGGCGTTCGAATGAATATTTAAAGATAGATCATAGATACTTAGTACTAGTGGTGGGTCGTTGACGCCTTTACAGTCGACGCAACGAGACCGTTTATCGTCAACCATAGACTAGTTGATAAAACAGTTCAATATTCGACTAGTTTATGTCGTAGACGGTTAGACGTCCTGTCTAAGCGTCGAATATTGAACGACATAAACGACGACGACTACGATGTTAGTTTGTATTGTATTGTGTGCGTTGATCATCAACTGGTAAACGACTAAACGAAATATTTGGTACAAAATGTATAAAAAAAGAGAATTATTAGACGACAATATTTACGAGCATGATGAAATGAACTCCCCTTCATATTTTTTTCATGGCTTAGGACTGGCAGGTTAATCATTTCAAATAGCTGAGTAATAATAATTAAGAATGTTAATTAATGTGTTAAATATTATAAACCTGGCTTACCTATTTAAAAGTTCATTTCATTTTATAAAGTTTTATATAGAGTTCGCAATAAAATTGTTTTTATTGCAGACGCCAGCGTGCACCAGGCGCGTAACGCGTTTCCAAAAATTAAAATAAATGAAATTGTATTAAACTAAAACTAAAGTAAACAAACAAAATTTCAATCCAAGTCTATACTAAAGGCAATAAAAAATTGTGTCTAAGTATATTAAAATAGAATCCATTTTTATCTGGCAGTAATATCAGTGTCATATGGCAACAAAAAACGTTTCATTATACATTGCCGCTTCAATATGTAACGAAAGTCCGATCGCATGGTAGCGAAGTTCAATGAATAACGCAAAACTCAATCTATGCGTGAAGTCTCGGCTCGGCCGTTGAGGTTGGTAGGTGGCGCGTGGCGAATATTGGATAACTAACTTCGGGCCACTTCGGAAGGCTACGTTAGTAGTCGTACGCGTTTGTATCTCGCTCTCGGTCATGCGACGGTGAGCCAATACAGATGCCGTTCATTCGTAAACATGTTTATCAGTAAACTATAAACTAGTCTATTCGTTCACGGCAAAGAAACAGTTGAAAAAAACTGTTCGTTTATTCAACGACCACTATTACTTAGTACTATTTCAAAGATAGCTTCACATTTAGCTTGCATGATGGCTAGTTGCTGTTCCTCAGTGGAACTTTCGCTATGTGAGGATTGTGAAGTAACCTTTTTTGGCGGCATTATGCAATACAAGTAAATAAAACGAGGTCAATAAAATGCGGCAAAATAAAGAAGGTAATATTCAAGTACTGCAAATGCGCAAGCGCAGGGCGTGGCGCGTGACTTCGTAACGCGGTAGGATTATATCGAGTGGTAAGGTCGAACGAGCCACAGCGGTGATTAAAGTAAGATGAGGGTAGAAAAATATTACAATGAATACTGCGATTTTAAAACTGATTATAATATTCATTAGTGGGATAAATATATAATATAATTTATTTAATACATAGATAAATATTATATCTAGGCGGGAATTCACGTAGCTCAATGTTACGGGCGGCTTTTCCTAAGAAAAAGGTGGGTGACGCAATGTCTACCCTATGCGGGTTATTATAGTAATATTCGCAATGAATACACTAAAAATCTCTTACTAGGGCCTATAAAAGTATCCTAACAAGGGCGGCTGGATGAATCTCAGTCGGAAAGAACCGAGAATCAAATCCGGTCGCAAGAACCACACACAATGATCACGCCAATATGTTACCGAATATCTTCGATCAAGAATTATAATAGTGGACTGTGTAAAATGTATGGTACGCACAATCAAATAGGGCAAGGAGCAAGAGAAGACGGGACATGCAGCACATACCTCCAAGGGCACAGAGGAAGCTCCGGGAACGGCGACCGCGGCGGGCCCGCCACACACACAAAAAGTCCTAATGTCCAGAGTCCTCAAACACCATCAATACTGTATCCGATTGCACTCGCGGAAGCGCGATTATTTGTGGGGAAAATTACAAAAGCACAATGCTTGACTGCGGTACGATAATTTATAGAATTGTAGGCACAATTCGCGCGGATGCGTCTACGGCCATCTTTTTTCGCAAGACTACAGAATACTATTACTTCTCCCGAGACGCGCAAGACGTTCAAGTCACAGACTAAGTAGAGGATACTATGTATCAGACAGGTATCGATCAGTCAATAAACGACGTATCGAGTTTTTGGCGGGAACGCGAAAAAGATTGCGTTACCACATTGTATTATTTTCCAAAACTTGTATTATTTTCAGTGTTAGTAATAAAATTGGTGGCATTCTATTCGTTCAGTGCTGGATTACAGGCGTGAGTGTGGGAAAATGGTATAATGATGGTAAAACGTTTCTTTTCGTGTTGTTCCCAAAACTCCATAGAAGCTTCAAGTTGCCACCACTTTACTAGGAGTATGACTTGACTTGATGACTTCGACTGTGACTTGACCCATATTTGTGTGAACTATCATTAACTTGATAAATTATCAATTACTTGACACTAGCTAAATACACGGAGGTGTGGAGCCAAAACATAAAAAAAACGACGTATCACAACCCACATGACATTTCTTTTTTTTTTAATATACCTGCACTCTATATTGGCTTATGCCATAAATAGTATTACGCTCCATGGCAGAAAAAAAAATGCCTTTTAAATACATCCTATATATTATGTAATTAATATTACTATAATCATGAAAGGTTCAATAAAAAATAAAACGAATATGATTTTATTTGTTATATTTTTCTGAATGAAAATCTATGAAATAGGTCACCAATAGCGAGCGGAAAATTTGTTTAAATGGTCTGTTTACCCATTATATATACAGTGGTGGTCATATAATTAGAAACACTTCATATGAATTATGAAAGTTTGAAGTCCATGTCATCCATTCTTGAAAAATTTATAAATTCAATTTTTAATTATCATGCAACAATATAGCCACTCAATTTAGAATACTCATAGAATACATTAAAAAAACAAAACTATCTAAACTTCATCATAAAAAGAGTTTAAAGCATACATAGCTTATTTTCTGTTACTGGCCTCTTGGACGCCTAATTAGAAACACTTTAGAAAAACATCCACGGCACATTCCATTTTTGAAATTGAAAAAATAAAACTTCTTTCTTAGCTATTTTCTATCGTTTTGGCGGCAATTGACCATCAAATTAAAAATCCGTTTGCAATTTTTTGTTCAAAATGGGCAAAAATAAAAGTTGTGACGCATCAACTAGGCAAATAATTGTTAATTTACACATCGACCAAGAATGGACGTACAGGAGAATAGCTAATCATTTAAAATGTTCGGTAAAGAAAGTTTTCAATGCTATTGACCATTACAAAAGACACGGAACTATTGAAAATATTCCTAGAAAGGCTCGACCGAGGAAAACTTCGCCCAGAGAAGATATGCTAATCGTACGTATTGCTAAGAAAGATCCGTTTAAAGGCTCCAACCAGATTAAAAATGAAGTTTTTTCGTCTGATGACCCTAGAAATGTTTCGTCAAGACTAGTAAGTCGTAGATTAGTGGAATCAAAATTGTTTGTGAGGGTTTCTCGAAAGGTGCCGCTTCTTACCAAGAAACATCGAGAGAAGCGATTATTATTCGCAAAAAAGTATGTCAATTGGACGGCCCGAGATTGGAAAAAAGTCTTATTCTCAGATGAAACTAAAATAAACATGGTAAATTCAGACGGAAAGCGCTACGTTAGACGTCCAATGAACCATGCTTTTAATTATAAATACACTAGAAGCATAGTCAAGCACGGAGGCGGCAATATCAAGGTATGGGGATGTTTTCTGGATGTGGAGTTGGACCCGTTCGTAAGATTGAAGGTACAATGGATCAACTGCAATACAAAAATATCTTAGAACAGACAATGATTCCCTACTCTGACGACAATTTGCCTGTAACATGGATCTTTCAGCATGATAATGACCCTAAACACACTGCCAACAGTGTAAAATATTTTCTTAGGGAACAGCGTATTTCCGTCTTAGACTGGCCTGCAAATAGCCCTGATTTAAATCCCATAGAAAATCTGTGGCATGTCGTAAAAAAGAAAGTCTCAAACAAACGTAACTCCAGTCACAACGAACTCTACGAAGCTTTTGTAGAAGCATGGAATTCAATCCCACTAGAAAAATGTATGAAATTGCTTGAATCAATGCCACGTCGTTGTAGAGCTGATTGATAATAAAGGATACGCAACAAAATATTAATTGTAAGTTTTAGTAGCCTATACGCAGTATCTATTACCTAAATTATATAATTCTAAATAATTAAACCTATAAAATATGATTTATCTTTTATTTTTTTGTATTGTTTCTAATTAGTTGTCCATTACTGTTGGTATTTTAAAACTCATTTAGTTGTTTGTATGAAATGTAATATTGAATCTGTACTTGTTTAGTTGATATTTAGTTGTTTTTTTAAATAAATGATTAGTTATTGAACATATTTTATGCTATTTGTGGTTTCATTTCCAAATAAAAAGTATTAAGGTCAAATATCTTGTATAATGTTAAGTTCCGTGGGTAGTGTTTCTAATTATATGTCCACCACTGTATATATATGATCCTGGCGTTCTTCCAAAATTGATCGTGCGGCGACGTTCTTGTAACCGCTTGTTGCAGTGGTTTTCTTTGGTTACTCTTACTGTAGCCTCAATACAAGAATCAAATAGATCATCAAAAAAAGCAACAGCTGTCTTCCCAGTATCCATTATTGATGGGCTCAATTTTTCTCCGTTGTTGTAGTAAGCTACAAAATAAATATTTTTTTTTTATTAATGTTTAGTGACTATCTGTGAAACTTACAAAACAAGTCAAAAATGTTAAAGTAAGTAAGAATTCAACCAGTTAGCAAATAGTAGAACTCTTAAAATAAACACTTATTCAGGTGCTTTAGTTAGTAATCGCATGAAATTGGTGTACTTACTTAACACTTAGTACATAGTAGGTAATATAACAAAGGCCTATGTTCAGCGGTGGACGTCTTCAGGCTTTTGGTGATGATGATGACGTAGTAATATAATATAATGTGTTTGTAGGCAATAATCGTTGAAAATGCGATCCGTACGCGAGTATGTACATCCAGACAGATAAAATCAAAGGCGAGTTGAAGCAGACTTTCGCTCACTTTGTAACAATAACAGTGAATGTAAATAATCGTTTTGTACATGAACCAAAAAATACTTGCCAGAATCATCGTGTGCTGGTGCTGCAGAATCTCAGCAGTAAACAAGGTGGGATACGCAGATACGTGCAGGCGATCTTTGGTAGTAGCAAGTTTTTTTTTAAATGTTTGTCTCAAACTAAACGTTTGCGTAAGTCTTGCGAACTTAGCTCATTTAATTTAGTACAATTAATTTTTTGTAACCACTTTTTCTGTCTGCTGACTGCTCTCATGTTTTGCAAGGATATGAAATTTAATATTTTGCCCGTTTGCTTTCACAATTCGGAGCGCAGCAATGGTTCCGCATGGTAATGGGCACAAACGAATACAATAAACGGTCGTCGATCATTCAATTATATAAACAAATTCTTTTTTATTTTAATTAAAACATTAGACCACGATGTAACAAACAATACAATCACAGACTACTTTTTTATTAATCAAAACGTAGTGGTTATATTGTAACGGCTTGTTTTTTATTCTTATAGTAATTCAATTGAGATTGACTCGCAACTATCGTCATTCATTTTTCTTAACCTGTGGCTGGCTGAATAATGCTCCAGCACAAGTCAGTCTCAAAAACTTAACAAAAAAATTGAAAACTCCATAGATGTTTCAAGTTGCCACCACTTTACTAGGAGTATGACTTTGACTCGACTATGACTTGACACATATTTGCGTGAAATATCATTAACTTGATAAATTATCAATTGCTGGACACTGGCTAAATAGACAAAAGTATGGAGCCAAATCTTAATAAAAAATAAAAAAGAACTGTTATAAATTGAATATGTTACATTATATTTCCACTATCACGTTTCAATATCAGTTTGAAATTGTTATTCAAACGATTATGTTTGTCATTGATTTATTTACTCGCATTTTATGTGCGGTGTGTCAGCTTTTTTTACTGTACCTCCTATATACTTGTGCTTCGCGGCTTACCGCAGCAAAAATTTCCCATACAAAAGACAATCATCAAAACGCTCCTTTCAACATTTTTCATTTTATTTTAATTTAATAACGACAACACAATAATATCGCATTTTTATATTTAATAAATAATTATTGCACTCAACACAGATTTTGTTTATGAAGTACCGGAACCATCCTCATTAGCTTTCTATATTATCCTCGTTCATTTTCATGGTCTTCCAAGTATTGCCGCAAGCTCATTACTGAAACGAAAACGAAATACGCGCGTTGTCGTGAAGTAGCAGTGGAGACGACCGATTGACCAAAGCTGGTTGCAGACGTGCGAGTTTCGCAATCATTGTGGTCAGTTCTTCAACGTACACATCTGCAGTAATGCTCTCGCGTTTTGTAAAAAGCTATGATGAATCACACCAGCACTAGACCACCAAACTGTGAACATCACCTTTCTAGGGGTCATTTTTCGTTTTGCACATTGCTTTGGTACCGAACCAGGATCTAACCAACTTGCTGAGCGCTTTCGATTGTCAAAAAGAATCCATTTTTCGTCGCACGTAACAATTCGGTTCAAAATTCCTTCATTTCTGTGCCTGTTAAGCAGCGCAAGGCAAGTCTCGACGCGTACGTTGCGCTGGCGATCGTTAAGTTCGTGGGGCACCCATCTATCAAGCTTTTTTATCTTGCCAATCTGTCGCAAATAGACCAATATTGTTTTGATGCTAACATCAAAAGCTGCTGCCAGCTCAGCTGTAGATCAGCTTCCAATCGCCTTTAATTCATCATTGTTGACCAAAGTTTCCGGACGACCACGAGGTTCATTTTTCAAGTCAAAATTCCCAGAACGTAACCGAGCAAACCAATAACGGGTTGTACGTTCGTTTGTACAGTTCTCTCCGTAAACGTCGTTGATGTTACGTGTCGTTTGTGCCGCGTTGGTGCCACGACGGAACTCATATTCCATAATTACACGAAATTTCAAAGTATCCATTATGAGGAAAAATGTTGAAATGTAATGAAAATACAACGCTAATAAATTAACAAAAGACTTATATTGTAAATAGAATGTCATATTTTTAAAACAAAATTAATTTGAATTTAGAATTCATAGCCAATCAAAGCTTTTTTTTGTTTGAAAACGTCTGTACTGCATTACGGCAATTTCATAGGTAAAGACCTATTATTAAACTATTGCATGTTATTGTGACATAGCTGTCATAGTTAAACATACGGTATCGCGGACTTTTTGGTAGATATTGATGTCCTCTATAAAATTGTACTACATCACTTTGCTCTATTGTCAATAGTTTCCGCAATTTTTATGGTATGTTTTTCACACGTCGGGTTACATCATCGGAGTTGTTAAACGGATCCCTAACTTTTTGAAAATATTCTATCGCCTATGTTCCTCAGGAATAATTTAAGATTGTAATGGTGTAAGATTTTTTCAATCGGTCCAGTAGTTTCAGAGCCTATTCACTGCAAACAAACAATCAAATCATTCCACTCTATAATATTAGTTTATACATACCAATAAGGGCTTCTCCACTGTTGACGACGTCATCGATCCGCCCCTTGTTGGCGGCCAGCTCGGACTCGAATGCTGCGTGCTTTTGGATCTTACTCTGCAGGTTGGATAGGTCTCTGCGGATGGAAGGTTCACAAGTAAGAGAAAATAATTTAATAATAAATAATAATAATAATGACGCACAACGATCACATACATAGATCCTAGACCCTGATTAGGATTCCCTGTGTCTAGGGACCAAGGAACTGCGCGGACCATGGTCCCACAACAACCAGATTCAGAACAGATATTTGCGCTTTTTTTTCTGTGCACAAATACTTGTCCTGCAGCGGAAATCGAACCCACCGCTTCCGGATTATGAGCTGACCTGCTCAATTACGACACCACAGAGGCTGTCAAATTTATAACTTTTGTTTTTACGTTGGCTTATTTTTTGAAGACTATAATTTATATGTGCAGTAAATTAATATTAATAATGATATGTGCGGACATTTCACACAGCGCCACCTAGCCCCAAACTAAGCAAAGCTTGTACTATGGGAACCGGATAACTGATACAATACTTAGATACTTTTTGTTGGTAAATACATACATAGAATACAATATAACACCCAGAAACAGAACAAACACCTATGTTCATCACACAAATGTTTGACCTTTTTTGTTGAGGGGGGGAAATGCTCTAGCACTTCCCTGCCACCACCCCGTGGAAGGGGTTATGTGGGACTCGAACCCACTAAAACCCCTCCGTGAGCCCTCGTCCGCCGTACCGGGGTGAGAAGGGGTCGCGGCCTGCAGTCCAGCCATGGGAATCGACTCCACAACCCACAGTTCAGAAAGCAGAGCTGCTACCAACTGAGCTATCGAGTTAATAATATCAGTCAAATATCGTACTGCTGGAGACAGCTGGAGGATGGAGCCAAGGGTCGGTACTGACCTATAGGTCTGGTCACTCGCCACCTGCAGCTTGAGTACTCGTGGTACAGGTTGCGGAGGAACTGGTGCAGCTGCCGCGACTGGTGCACGACTCCTGGGAGGGGGGAGGAGGCATTAACGACCCCCTTTACTTAGGGATGCCTCCACACAGGGTTTGAATATTTGTTTTTACCAGTGAATGACTGATTGACTGACTAATATAGTGATCTATCAACGCACAGCCCAAACCACTGGACGGATCGGCCTGAAATTTGGAATGCAGTTAGATGTTATGACGTAGGCAACCGCTAAGAAAGGATTTTTCGAAATTCCACCCTTAATAGGGTGAAATGGGTGGTTCAATTATAAGGTGAAGCTGCGGGCAGAAGCTCGTACATAATAAGTAACTAACCGTGCTTGTACACTGGATTAACATATAGGCTACATTTTATCCCGGAAAAGTGAAATTTTTCCGTGAGATGAGCAAATAATTATAATACTTTCATCCGCGGGTGGAACCGCGGGGCGCAACTAGTTGTTAATATAACCTATCTGTATTCCAAATTTCATTTAAATGTTTTTGCGTGAAAGAGTAACAAACATACTCATACTCACAAACTTTCGCATTTATAACATTAGTACTTTTTTTTACTATTTACTCGAAAACCAAACCTTTATTTTTGGTCTAGAATCTAGCCTCCACCATGTTCGCCAACTATAATGATTTATAAATCGAAATAGCAAATTTTAGTGTAATATTTGGAATCTGATTGTTTTCAGGACGGCACGAAACGAGTCTGTAAGCTAAAGCGCAGTCTCTATGGACTGAAACAAGCGCCACTTTGTTGGAATGCTTGCATTGCCGAATTCTTGGAAAAATCTGACTTTCGACAGAGCGAAGCAGATCCATGCCTATATGTTAGAGTGAGAGGGCAACCCAAAGTTTCCATTGGTGATGGCGGACTTGTAGCGTACAATACGACTCGTGCAGGTGATGAATTTATTAAACCTGCATCGTACGTCCTCGGAATGGAAATAAACGTGCGCAAAGACAAGAGCATTACATTATGTCAACGGGCTTACACAAAGAAAGTTTTGGAAAAGTATAAAATGTCCAATTGTAAATCGGCACCAACGCCCATGATAAAAGAAAATGATATGGGAGAGGAAGAGAACGCTTGTGAAAACTTTCCCTATCGACAAGCTGTGGGTGCTTTGGCATATTTATCAGTAGGCACAAGGCCTGATATTTCTTATGCTGTAGGTGTAGCATCGCGAAGCCTCGGAGCACCTACAAAGAAAGATGTCATGCTAGTGAAACGGATCTTCCGTTATTTGAAAGGAACCCAGCAGAACGGTCTGACCTTTGTGAAACAGTCGCCTCCACACTTAATATGTTACAGCGACGCAGATCATGCAGGAGACCAGAATTCAGGAAGATCGACATCTGGAATTGTTTGTTTGTTTTCTGGAGCTGCTATTAGCTGGAGAAGCCAAAAGCAAACGACTGTCTCCATATCTTCAACTGAAGCGGAGATCATAGCAGCCAGCGAATGTGCGCAAGAGATTATACGGTTAAATCACCTGCTTAACAACCCGATAAAAACAGAAAAACCATTGTTGCATCTGGACAATGAATCAGCTGTTAAACTTGCACATAATCCTAAATATGAATATCATAAGCGCACCAAACACATCAAACTGAAGCAGTTCTTCGTCAGAGAATGTGTTGTTAACGGAGACTTAACTGTCAAGCAAGTTTCCTCGGAGCTGCAGTTGGCGACATGCTTACGAAACCACTGTACGGTCCTAGACTGCAAGAGTTGAGTTCCAGAATGGGACTGAAGAATTTATCTTAAAATTCTTGAAAATTTCCGAGGATGCGAAGTACATATGTCTTACGATACAACCTACTTGCAAGATCTCTATGGCTGATGATACTTGTGAAGTAACTTTTAACGTTTGACTTATGGATCTTTCAGAACTCTCTATTAATTGTATTTCCATTTATTTAATTATATCTCTTTAAAACTACCTCAGCGCACGTTTCTTTATATGTGCTCGTCACAAAATTATGCCTTTAGTAGATAGACGTACATTACTAGACGTAATGTTGTTACGTGTTGGTAAAGACTGCATGTACTTATAATAAAAAAAGAGTGAATTGGAACAGCTGTTCGAAGAATCGATAAAACACTAGGAATAAATAGTTAAAAAATGTCGGATTGATTCTAAACAATAATAAAAACGCTTGATTTCAATGTATTTTTTTTTAAAACGTCCAACGATCACATACATAGATCCTGGACCATAATTAGGATTCCCTGTGTCTAGGGAACTACGAGGACCATGGTCCCACAACACCCAGACTCAACAAGTATTTGCGCTTTTTTGTTTTATGCACAAATACTTGTCCTGTCGCGGGAATCGAACCCACTGCCTCCGGGTTATGAGCCGACCTGCTCAACCTCCACACCACAGAGGCCTTCAATGCCTAAGTTTTGTAGTGGATGAAAAAAAGTTGAAAATTATGATGTCCCATTAATACACCTATTTATTTGATTTTCTTTATCGTCATCTCGTCAGCTCATGCGCAGGTAGTTTGCCAATATTTCAGAAAAACATACTTATTAGAAATAAATAAACAGTGTGCTTTAGACCACACGACTGAAGTAAAACTTCTTTAGCTCCATCTATCGGCTGGTATAACTTTGTTTTCGCTTTGTTTAATGTTAATGCCGCCATCTTGACGATTGAAGGGGTGAGAACAAAAAGGGTTTAACTGACTTTTTTCACATAATAACTTATGGGTATCGTTGGATTCAGCGTAAACTAAGTCTAAAAACGGTTTATCTGTCACAGGAATACAGTTCGCTTAGCATAAAAAAATTGCTATATTAATTTTATTATATTATATTTTTACAGTAATTGTATGAATGAAACTATATTTAGTATTTTAAAATAGAATTAAAACATTTTCAAGCAACTGAAACTTACATAAACCTATTCTATTACCTTATAAGCACTCTACATTAAAATAAAGCCGTTGAAGTTTAAAGTCAATTTTCTCGAAACTATCAATTTGACAGTTAAACCCTTTTTATTCTCAATCCTTCAATTGTAAATTGTCATTTTACCAGATATACCAACATAATAATGCAATATAGTCCAAATGATTTTTTTATTAGGTAGTGTTTGTTTAGTTAGTTATTATATCAATATGGTATTTAGTTACAACGGCAATTTTTTTTGGCGGGAAAGCGAAAAAGATTGCGTTACCGCATTGTATTATTTTCCTAAACTTGTGTTATTTTCAGTGTTAGTGCATAAAATTGGTGGCATTTTATTCGTTAAGTGCTGGATTACAGGCGTGAGTGTGGGAAAATGGCATAATGATGGTGAAACGTTTCTTTTCGTGTTGTTTCCAAAACTCCATAGAAGCTTCAAGTAAAGTTGCCACCACTTTACTATAGGAGTATGACTTTGACTAGACTATGACTTGACTTGATGACTTCGACTGTGACTTGACACATATTTGCGTGAAATATCGATAACTTGATGAATTATCAATTACTTGACACTGGCTAAATACACAAAAGTGTGGAGCCAAAACATTAAAAATAAAAAAAAACTAACGGCAATTTGGCGGTTAAAAAAATCAATGCTTATAATTTTAAGTTTTTTTGCCTGTACGAGTTAATGAATTTAAGAAAAATATCAAATGTCCTTCTGGATAAATGTTAGATACTATTTTGTAATAGACTTTTTGAATGTGAAACGCACTGACGTCCCATGCGGGTCCCCCTGCCAGCATCTACCCAAGCCAGCCCAGCTCCTTCATGTAGCGGAGCACTGCCTTGGGTCGCTGGCACAACTGTTCCAGTATTTTTGCACTTGATGGTATGGGTGGTTTGGAGATCGATTGCCGTTGATCCCGTGGTCGTTGTTCTTGTTCATTTAGTAGGTGAGTTGTTTCTCTTGTCTCCTCTGTGGCTGTGCAATGTAGCAACATAGATAATAAGCGACACGGCTGCACATAACAGAACATTGTTACTCGGAACTCCAAAATATAAAGTTTCACATGACACTGCACTGCGCACATCATCCTGAGACATCAGCACAGTCTGGTAATAAGATTACTCGACTGTGAGATCAGAACATAGTCTCATTTGCCCAGTAATTTCACTAGCTACAGTGCCCTTAAAACCGGAACACAGTAGTGCTTGTCCTACCACCTAGTGCTGATCTTTTACCTACCTCTTCCTCTTGAGTACCTCTTCTTTGCAATGTTGTAACCCAAAATTCTTACAAATAAATTATTTCATTTTATTTATTTCATTAATTTATTTCATACGAAAAAGAAGGGGCTTTAATAGGTATAAAAGACATAATTTTCATAGCCAACATATAGGTGCATCCACTCAAACGATGATACAATCACTGTTCACCATTAGTTAATCACTACGGAACGGAAAATTCCATAAAAATTAGGACTAGCCTGGGACAACATGTGGGCTTAGAAACTAACGAACTAGTGTGATGAATTGCTGAGCCTTGAAGAGAAGAGACGAAAATAGTAATTATGTAGACAAAAGTTTCAAAAGTGAGCTATCATATTTTTTGTGTGATTAAAATATAAGTTTGAAATACTTTGGCAACTACAAAAGCTGACCCATTCCAGCTTTGCATTAAGGTGCAAGTCGCGTGTCACTTAAAATTTCTTTTGAAACTTTTATCCTAAAATTAAAATGAATTAATATGCCAACTTATTTACATTACATATTTTTGAATTTGTCATGAACATTGCTTATCAAATTCACTTCATATAATATGTATTTTATTGTTACTGCTACAAATACAGGCACTCAATTATTATTACTAAAATGAAAGCTCAGCTTTATTTATTTGTACTAACTACTACAAGATTTAATGCTAAACATTTTAAAACATTTCCTACAAGTTTGAAAAGGCAGTGACGTTCAGGCCCAGTCTTTTACTTTATAAAATCACATCTAGTATATGGAATTTAAACAAAGAACTAAAATGGCCACTACATAAACACATTATAATAAATTACACAGAATATATCTTTCAACAAACATTTTGAATTGAATAGATCTTGAAACAAAGGAGTGTGGACTTACAATTTTAAATTATTTCAGGATAATTACAGAAATGGCTGGCAATGGCCCATTTAGTTGTATCCTGTACATAGATGAATAATTACCATGTGGTGTCTGCATCTGGTTTAACTACACCTTATCTTACTAGGTGAATACCTTGTGACCACTGTTTTTATTATTTTAGGGCTATTTATATGTAGTTCAGATTTCTGAACAGCAAGCAACTCCACAAATGTTTGATGTCTCAAATAGCATAGGCCTCATATTATTATGTGGACACCTTGTATTACTAAGCTGATACCTCACACTATGGATAACTTTTGCCCACTGTTATTATTATTATTATTATTAGGGCTATATTACAAACCAGTATAGCATACAGCTTAACATGACTTTTAGACAACACACGCCCCATGTTCCTAGGTGGACACCAAGTGTTACTAAGTGGACTACAAGTGTTACTAGGTGGACTACAAGTGTTACTAGGTGGACACCAAGTGTTACTAGGTGGATACCGAGTGTTACTAGGTGGACACCAAGTGTTACTAGGTGGACACCGAGTGTTACTAAGTGGACTACAAGTGTTACTAGGTGGACACCGAGTGTTACTAGGTGGACACCGAGTGTTACTAAGTGGACTACAAGTGTTCCTAGGTGGACACCAAGTGTTACTAGGTGGACACCAAGTGTTACTAGGTGGACACCAAGTGTTACTAGGTGGATACCGAGTGTTACTAGGTGGACACCGAGTGTTACTAGGTGGACACCGAGTGTTACTAAGTGGACTACACGTGTTACTAGGTGGACACCAAGTGTTACTAGGTGGACACCGAGTGTTACTAGGTGGATACCGAGTGTTATTAGGTGGACACCGAGTGTTACTAGGTGGACTACAAGTGTTACTAGGTGGACACCAAGTGTTACTAGGTGGACACCGAGTGTTACTAGGTGGACACCAAGTGTTACTAGGTGGACACCGAGTGTTACTAGGTGGACACCGTGTGCCCGTTGGTTCCGCGGGTGCATACCTGATGTGATGCCCACTAAGTAAGTAAGTAAAAGTCATGACGTGAGGGGGGAAGCCCACACGTCACATAGCACTCCCGTATTTATCGGTTTTAAAAATATAATAATGGCTCAAAAGCCGCTTGAAAGTGTCGTCCGAGACTTAGAAAAGTCGATAACCAGTTTATTGAAGAAAATACAAGAGTTTGAGTGTAAAATCACCGATCAATCGCGTAAAATAGATCACCAAAGTGAGATTATCGCCGGACAGAATCAGCTGATTTTAGAATTAAAATCGGTGGTTGAGGGTACTCGTCAGCTGACTGATACCCCGATGTCAATGACCGCGAGCGCTCCAACAACAGCAGCACTGACATCGCAGCGTCCGATTCGTCAAGTCCGTTTGGCTGCGATTGCTTCAACCAATCAAGCCGTAGCAGCGAAGAAACCGGCGAATCAGAGGAAGCGTTTGTTGACAGCTGCTGACGAAATGCCAGTGACCCCCGATGTGAGTAAACTCAAACCGAACAATACTACCCCCACTGGAAAAGTTACGGGTGCTACTTCGAAAGTGTCGAAAACGGATAATAAAGATTTGCCAAAATTAAACTCGGCAACCAATGATATCTCGAAGATAGATAAAACAACATCGGCGAAACCTGATGACGGATGGCACACAGTCAGCCACAAACGCTTCTCCAAACGGAAGATTATGACAGGAGCCGGTAAAGAAGACCAAGAGCTCCAGACTGTTGAACCGGTAAAATACCTACAGGCGTGGTCGTTTAAGCCAGAAACGACCGTTCAAAATGTGTTAAACCACCTCAACAAAATAGCAAAAAGAGATGACTACGCAGTACAGAAGCGCGATATTAAGTCTACTAGGCATGCTGCATTCGTAGTCAGCTGTCCCGAAAGTGTGTACGAACAGATTTACACGCCGACGTCTTGGCCTCCGCGAGTTAAATTGTCGGAGTGGTTTCAGAGTAGGCCCCGCCTCGAACGGGGCAGACCAGACACCGCGCCTGCCGATGCACGCTAACCGCGCGGCAGCTCCGCAGTCTAACAGCGACGGGGTACGACACTGCGCCGCTACTTATGAACGATTTGTGGTATGTCATCAAAACATTGCATCTCTTGACCGTAAGACGCAGAAGTTAGAAGTGTTGTTAAGAGATAGCTTGAAATGTGATGTACTAGCTTTAACAGAGCATTGGTTAGATGAATCGAAACTTAAATGCGTCAGTATTAACGGATACAAGTTAATATCGAGTTTTTGTAGAAAAAATAACGCGCATGGTGGTGCGTGCATTTATGTAAATGACGCGCTTAAATCTGTAGAAAATGTAGAATTAGTGAACCTGGCAACTGAATTGTCTTGCGAAATAGCCGCAATAGATATTATAAATTATAATTGTACTGTAGTTTGCGTATATAGAACTAATCTTGTTAGTTCAAATGACTTCATGCCGCAATTCGAATGTTTGGTTGATAAAATCAGCGAACTGGGGCTCCAATGTATTATCGTCGGGGATTTTAATATTAATTGCTTGGGCGAAATTAACGCCGAGCAGAAACGTCTGTCAGACCTACTATCAACTCATGACTTGGTCAACTTGGTAGATTTTCCGACTCGGGTAACGTCACATAGTGCCACCTGTCTTGACCACCTTTACACTAACTTGCCGGCTGGGAATATAGTGACCATACCGGTCACAACTAATCTCAGCGATCATCTGGCGATTCGTGGAGAAATTATGCTTCAGGTATGTATCCAGCCATCTTCTATACTCAGTAGGAACTACTCTCAAATTAACAGAAATAATTTTAGGGCTATCCTCGAGAGCATAGAATGGGATGAGGTGGATAGGCATAGCTCATCAATTGAGAGATTGACGATGTATGTAATAAATGTTATATGTAACAAACATGATGTATGCTTCCCACTACGTCGTGTTCCCCGGAAACAAAATAACTTGTCTTGGGTGTCGACTGACATTAAAAATTTAAAATCGCTATTATTTGATATTATTGAATTAGGTAATAGAACCCCTGACAATGACATTTTAAAACAATTTATTAGTGACTTAAATAAAAAATATGACGACTTGCTAACCAATGAAAGATCTAAATACTATTCCAGTATATTACGAAAAAGCCAAAATGCATCAAAATCGATGTGGAAAATTGTAAACGAACAGAGGGGGAAGCTGAACACATGCCAACTTGACTTTACAGACATTTTCATGAGCTCAGTTGGTAAACCGTTTAAAAATAAGAAAGATGTGGTAAATGCGATGAATGCGAGGTTTGTAGGAGCCGCGGAGGCGTGTGGTGCGCCACCTGCCGACGCCGTCCGTGTACAATGTGCGCTGCGTGAGGCGAGCGCGCCGGCCACCTGTTCACTGCGACTGCGACCATTCACCGCGGACGAAATATATCACATTATCTCCACGCGCATACCACCCAAACCATCTAAGGATGCCTATGGAATATCGATGCAACTACTACATATGGCTGCAGAGACAATTGCTCCCATTTTATCAATATTATTTAACCGTTGCATAAAGGAGGGAGTATTTCCTGAGCCGCTAAAATTGAGTAAGGTTTCACCAATATTTAAGGGGAAGGGAAAACGGGCCAATATTGACGGTTACCGTCCAGTTTCGATTATACCAGCAGTGGCAAAGGTACTTGAAAATGGCTTGAGTTCCCGGCTTGTTGATTACCTAAGGTCAGTTGAGGCACTGTCCGACCGACAGTACGCGTACCGCGAGGGTCGGTCGACTACGTCTCTGACGCGCGAGGTGCTGCGCCGTGTGGTGGACGCCCGCGAGAGGAAGCAGCAAGTAGCAGTACTGTGCTGCGACCTTTCAAAAGCGTTCGATGTGGCGGACCACCTTGTCTTGGGAATCAAAATGCAACACTACGGCATTCGCAATAGGCCTCTTGCACTTCTAAAAGATCTTCTGTGTTGTAGGTCACAGGTGGTGGTGGGAGACGGTGGACGTGAGAGATCGGACCCGCTTACTAGAAATATGGGAGTAGCCCAGGGTTCATCGGTATCCAACATATTGTTCTCACTGCTGTTGAATGACTTGCCAATTTCTGTGACGAGCGCAGATGTTTTTATGTATGCAGATGATGTCGCCGCAATCGTAACGGCTGCATCTATGGACCAGCTAGAACTTAGGTTAAACGATACCGCCACACAACTCGCCAAGTGGTTTAGAGAAAATGGCCTCGTATTAAACTTAAATAAAACGCATTTTACTCACGTTAACTTGTCTGGGCGCGCCATACGACGTTTGAATGTTCTAGCGGAGGGCATAAAAATTCAACAAGCCGACAACACCACTTTCTTGGGCTTTGAGATAGACCGTGGCTTGACCTGGGAGACCCACATACACAAGCTATGCGGCAAACTAGGTGGCGCGTGCTTCGCGCTAGGCCGACTGTCTCGTTTCCTGCCAAGGGAGGTGGTGAGGTCGTGCTATTTCGCCACTGTCCACTCCCTGCTGCAGTACGGAGCGGAGTTGTGGGCTCGTGCAGCGGACTGGGAGAGGGTATTCCGACTCCAAAAACGTGCAGTGAGAGCGATTGTGAGGGTGTCGCAGGACACATCTGCCAGGCCGCACTTTAAATCACTTGGTATTCTCACGCTACCATCCATAGTGATCTTTCAAGTGGCGGTATTTGTAAGACTTAATGTTGCAGCCTATGCGAAAATTGGCGAATCCCATACATATAGCACTCGCAGCAAGGGGAAGCTGGCACCCGTAAAGCGGTCACTCGCTAAGTCTGACAAGTTGACGCATGTCATGGGGCCGACGGTCTACAATCATCTACCAGATGAGATAACGGGGACCCCAAACTTGGGATATTTTAAGCTAAAGCTTAAGCGTTGGCTTATCAACCAAACATTTTATAATTATGCAGAATTTTTAAATAATAAGCATGAATAATAGATTAAATTTATTTAAATTATTGACATTATTAATTTGAATTTTATGATATACTATTTTGACATTCCCTTGTATTATTATTAATTAATTTTCTATGTAATGATATGTTTTTTATTGTACCGTTGTATTGTACAATTTTATTTATATTATTATCTTATTTTAGACGTGTATTTTATATGAATAAATGACTATTGACTATTGACTATTGTTACTAAGTGGACTACAAGTGTTACTAGGTGGACACCGAGTGTTACTAGGTGGACACCGAGTGTTACTAAGTGGACTACAAGTGTTCCTAGGTGGACACCAAGTGTTACTAGGTGGACACCAAGTGTTACTAGGTGGACTACAAGTGTTACTAGGTGGACACCAAGTGTTACTAGGTGGACTACAAGTGTTACTAGGTGGACACCAAGTGTTACTAGGTGGATACCGAGTGTTACTAGGTGGACACCGAGTGTTACTAGGTGGACACCGAGTGTTACTAAGTGGACTACAAGTGTTACTAGGTGGACACCAAGTGTTACTAGGTGGATACCGAGTGTTACTAGGTGGACACCGAGTGTTACTAGGTGGACACCGAGTGTTACTAAGTGGACTACACGTGTTACTAGGTGGACACCAAGTGTTACTAGGTGGACACCGAGTGTTACTAGGTGGATACCGAGTGTTATTAGGTGGACACCGAGTGTTACTAGGTGGACTACAAGTGTTACTAGGTGGACACCAAGTGTTACTAGGTGGACACCGAGTGTTACTAGGTGGACACCAAGTGTTACTAGGTGGACACCGAGTGTTACTAGGTGGACACCGTGTGCCCGTTGGTTCCGCGGGTGCATACCTGATGTGATGCCCACTAAGTAAGTAAGTAAAAGTCATGACGTGTGAACTATAGGCCGGCAGGCAACTTAACATCACGGAAATACCGGTGTCGGCGCGCGTCCCTAGCGGATATACGTTTCACTGGGTCATATATCAGCATTTTTTGAAGCAGGTCCATGCCAACTTCGTCTAGGTTTTGTACCTGAAATGGTGAAATTATTAAGCGATGCTAATTTACATATTAGTTATTAGACTTTTTTTCATATGAAAATTAAAAAGACATTGGAGATGTGTTGCTTTTAACGACCCAAGTTGTACATTACTTGGGTCATTGAAAGCAATTCATCTCTAATCAAGATATCAAGATTTTTGTTCTTCTTTTTATTACACTGAGTTGAAACTGTTTTTACAACATTATGCATTCAAGTTCATCGTTTTTAAGTTTTGCTGACAATTTTACAGACAGACAGATGGATACAAAAGGTATCCTTGCGAGGAATCCGTAAAATCATCCTAACTGCAAAACTATTAATGCATTTAGTATTACTATCTTTTTTGTTTAGCCATAGTTGGGTAAAAATAAATAAGCATACATGATCGTGTAGGTTGAATGTGTTCCATTTGGGGAATAGGGGATTGTAATCCCGTAGCGATGTCACTCCCGGCCAGATATCTTCAGTGGGTGTGGACAGTATTCTGTAAAATATTACAAAGTCCTTTGATATTGTTATGAGATAAAAACAGGCAATGGACCGTCTATTAATCACGAGTTGTTTTTAATAGAATAACATTTTTAGAATATTATCCTTAATAACGGGGATTTCGTTCGTTGCCTGACAACCGAGTCAAGTTCACACTACACGCCGGTTTCGCGGTTTAGAAATCGCGTGTTTGACGACAAAATAAATACAGGTGATAAGTTACTATATATACCCCCTCCTTTTTGAACGTCACATGATTAATGGATGGTCCCTAAGTAAAAGTAAATGGACCCTGATTATTTGGGTATGGTGCTTTGATCAAAGGGTGTATCAACTCCACTGCTCTTTAGCAGCAAGCAAGAAGCAGTTATCAATGAATCTTATCTATTGTTATGATCCAGATGGATCATTCATTTTGTTATGAGGACTGGCCTGATAACTCAGTTGGTAGTATCCCTGCCTTCTGAACTGTGGGTTGTGGGTTCGATTCCCACCCAGGACAAACATTTGTGTGATGAATATAGGTGTTTGTTCTGTGTCTGGGTGTTATATTGTATTCTATGTATGTATTTACAAACAAAAAGTATCTAAGTATTGTATCAGTTATCTGGTTCCCATAGTACAAGCTTTGCTTTGTTTGGGGCTAGATGGCGTTGTGTGAGATGTCCACACATATAAAAAAAAAAAAAGATTTCTTTCTTGTAATACCTGGATACTTTGCTGCATAACAATTACTATTTTCTTTATCAACTGATTGTATGATCCATCACATATGTAGTGAGTTCAGACTCAAACCATAAAACTTGAGACTACAGACAACCATCCTTTTTTACAGTCCTCTTTTACACTTATGTGTATATAACTATTTGGTGTAGGAATTATAGCAATATATAGGTATACATAAGCTAAGTATGTACTCCGACTACACATATGTACACGGACGACTGATTATTGAATACAATAGACAGTATTAAGCAAGGATTTATGTTTCACTTGCTTCACTAAGAGCTCTCATATTGCACTAGTTTTACAGATCGTTGGTCCACCTAGTGGGGGGCCTACGCTTTGTCTTGTTCCTAGTGACCACTTGTAGTGGTGTGAGGGAGAAAACTATATTATATCACTAGAAGTGAGTGCCTTTCATTTGCTTTCTTAAAAATGAAGTTTCTATGATCTTACTAACAATAAATATATAAATATCTTCCAGCTTTATGTGGTTTTTAATGAGTACTACAATGAGTGTAGATTGCCTGCCTGATTACCTGAAGATGCGGAAGAGCTGGCCGATCTCCGAGTCTCCCTGGAACAGCGGCTTATTGGACGACATCTCCGAGAATATGCACCCCACTGACCACATGTCCAGTGCGCATGAATAACTGGACACAGATATTTAAAAATATTTTAAAATAGGTTTATCTATTCAATATCTATAAAATAGGTTTATATAGAGATACTTCTCAGTCTACCGTTGCGAACAGACGTGTTGAATTATTACAATTAACAAATAATTTTCCGCTGAATCGTGACCTCGTTTTTACCGACAGCCGGTAGGAACGATTAACTATGTCATTTGTTGTTGCATAATAATCTAAAATGTTCGGTGTTTGATAAGTGAAAACTTGTACAACTATGGATGGAAGCCCCTTCAGCCGGAGTGGCCGGACTGTCCGCACCCCACCCCCTGCACCTGGACCTCGCCCTCAATCATCAGCCAAAGAGATGTTGCACCTGAAGTTGTCTCCACTCCAGAAATACAAAGCTGGATGTCGTCCATCGAGCAATGTCTAAATGAGGTATGCAATATCGCTTCTGAGGGCAAGCTGAACCCAGAGCAGAAGCTGCGCATCAGCTCATTATGCTGGAAAGTAAGTCATGGTACGTCGCAAATGGCAGTGCAGTACCAATCGCTAAAGCATAAAGCAATCCAAGCCCACTCATCAATTCAAGCCCTTAAAGAGCAACTGGATTTATTACAGCGCCTACAGGACCTTAAACTGGCTATTGAAGAGTCACCAAAACCTGCCTTAGGTGCCTCTTTTGCTGACATGGTTAAAAAAGGTGCTAACAATTTCATTCAGCCCATACACTTAAATTCAGTTGCTATTTATCCAAATGATAAAATGCAGTCAAGCCATGAGATAAAAACTCTTGTTCAAACAATTATCTGCCCAGGACAGATGAAACTCCACGTGAGAGGCCCGCGCAAGTCCAGAAACGGCGGTGTCATTATAAGCACTGACACAAAAGACGACATCGTGAAATTGAAACAATCGGTGCAGCTCACGAACTCAGGCCTTATTGTAGACGAACCTCATAAGGGAAATCCTAGAGTGGTGATTATTGGAGTACCCTCATTAATGCAGGAAAAGGAAGTTTTTACCTGTTTGTACAATCAAAATTTAGCCGACCAACTTCCACTCTTGAAACTTTTTTGACCTCGATTAAATTAAGTCATAAGTTAGATAAGAAAGACGCTGAAACTTGTAATTATATTATAGAGGTATCGGCAGCTATCCCCCTCTCACAATTTACCGACACATCAAAGCGGTTCTTGTCTGGATCACGTCATGCTCAAGGCCAGACTTCCATGTTTAACACTTGCAGCTAACTCCACAATAACAGACCACTACGCTGTCCTACTAACCTTTGATTTGTCGCTCTCTAAGCACATAACTCGCCCACAGAAAAAATCCAAAATAAACATGTGTGGCCTCGAACGTGATTTATGCAACGTTAACTTTAATCCAGTTTACAATACTGCTGATGCAAATGTTTCCCTTTTATATGTAATTGATCCTATCAAGCCTTGGATTACTCCGGGTCTTATTAGATATTATAGACGGCATAGGGATAGATTGCATACGAGTGCTAAGCAATGTCCAGATAATTCTGTTTTACATTTATCTTATAAAAGATATAGAAATTTCTGCAATAATTTATTGAAAAAACTAAAAATTAATTTCGATAAACAACAGCTGCATCAAGCAGGAAATAATAGCAAACAACTCTGGAAAATCATCAAGAATGTTACTTTTACGTCAAATCAGCAAAAATCAGAGTCGAGTCTATTGCATACACACACTTCCCCGCTTACCTCCGCTGATAACGCAAATTCCTTTTTTGTAAACATTGGGAGAAGCCTTGCTGAAAAGATTCAAGGTCAAAATGATAGCAGTCCCAACGATTCCTTTTCGCAAACTGTGACCAAGCTCCAAAGTGGTAAGTCTTTTGTTATGTCAGACCTGGATAGTACGGAAGTGGAAAGGGTGATTACGAGCTTAAAAAATAACAGAGCCACCGGGTGGGATAATATTAGCAATGATTTTCTAAAAAGATTTAAACATATTCTTGTCCCCCCTTTAACTCACATATTTCAAATATGCCTGTGTGAGGGGATTTTTCCAAAATGTCTGAAAAAGGCTGTAGTTATTCCCATCCAGAAATCGGGTAAATAAGATCTAGTAACAAACTATAGACCTATATCGTTATTACCGTCAGTCTCTAAAGTCTTGGAAAAAATTATCAACATCAGACTAGTATCATTTTTAGAAAATAATTGCCTTTTCTCACCTTTGCAATTTGGTTTTAGATCTAAGTTGTCTACAGCAGATGCGGTACATCACCTTACTGACTATGTTACAGAAGAACTTGGGAAAGGAAAACGGGTAACTGGAATTTTCCTTGATCTGGCTAAAGCTTTTGACACCGTGTCCGTTTCTATACTCCTGAACAAACTAGAAGCGCTCGGAATTAGAGGCATTCAGTTGAAACTTTTCACAGACTATCTTCAGGATCGGTATCAATGTGTCAAGATAGGCAATATAATCAGCGCCGACATGAAAACTCCACCTTATGGGATTCCTCAGGGAAGCATTCTTGGACCTACACTTTTTCTGATATTCTTAAATGATCTCTGTAATTTAAATCTAGACCATGGCAAAATAATTTCGTACGCTGATGACACCGCTCTAATTTTTTCCGCTGACTCCAGCACAGAACTACAAGATCACGCACAACGAGGGTTTAATGTTGTAAATAACTGGCTAACACGTAACTTACTAACACTTAATGCTGAAAAGACTAAGTTTATGAGCTTTTGCATGCGTAGAACCCATAATATCATTCCTAACATTAATCAATTATATGCACACTCCGGTCATAAGCATTTGACTGACGCTTGCAATTGTCTAGTTATTGAGGAAACTAGTTGCATTAAATATCTTGATATTATAATAGACAACACTTTTTCTATTAAAATACACATTTCCACTCTAGCTAACAGAATACGTAAATTAATGTTTGTTTTCAAAAAACTGCGCCATATTGCAATTTAATTATACAAATCTATCAAGCTTTGTGTCAATCTATCATTCAGTACTGTATTACTTCTTGGGGCGGAGCACCAAAAACTGCAATGATACTTATTGAACGAGCCCAAAGAGCTATCCTGAAAGTAGCCACTTCCAGACCATACCTCCTTCCTACTAGCTTACTGTATGAAAGGTGCAGTGTTTTAACACTCCGCCAACTTTTCATAATGCACACTGTCCTAAAACAGCACTCCACTCTGCCGCATAACGCACAGCTTACTAACACTAAGAGACGGAAAGATATTGTATGTACTTCACTTTCTGTGTCTAAGTTTGTTTTCACAAACCGGTTCTTCTTTTTTCTAGGCCCGTTCCTGTACAATAAACTTAATAAGACATTATCTATCTATGATCTTAATTATTTTAGTGCTAAATTAATACTTTATAAGCATTTACAAGGTTTGAACTATGACCATCAGACCGAATTACTGTTACACATTGATAAATAAATGAATTAGGTTAAAAATAATTTGGGTATACTATTGTAAACCCAAATGATGGTAAGTTATTAATATATTGTTTATATACGTATTTGTTAAATATTGTTAATAATTCTGCTCCCACATGTACTCGTAGTAGAATCTAGCACTTAAGCCGCCGTGACAGTGACACAGGCTCATCCTAGTGCAGGCACCTCATTTTGTAAGACTTTAGTTTCCTAACATTTATATTGTATTTTCATTCATGTAATTTTTTGAATATATATTATTATTATCTATTAAAAAGAAAGATCCTATCCCCGCAGTCGAGCGAGTAACAATTATTCGTCATTGCTCGTGTGTTTTAATTAAATTATACAGTTAAATCAGATTCTTTTAAAGTAAAATTTAAACAATTAATGTTTTAATAGTTCTAAAATCATAGTGTGGTGTTTAAAACGAGAATAATCAGTGCATTCAGTGTTTAATCATGTCATTTATTATTGTATAGCCGATAACTCAAACTGTTCGGCAAGAACGCGTAAGCGCCACAGTCCTCACGGCGTTTACGCCCTTTTTACTGCGACCGCATAGTACATTCTATTGTGTTCCGGCAGTTGTTTATTAGGTATTGATACCGGTAGTGTTAGCTGTTGCAATGAATGCACAAAAATGTTGTGGCTGCCCCAACCAGTTACAAGGAGTTTCTTTATTGCACTGCAGCTGCTGTCCGGATAGGTATCATCATTCTTGTGTGAACTTCAGTAGAGAAGATTTTATTGGGTTTTCTAAGGACTTGAAGGAATCGTGGGTGTGCCCTTCCTGCCGTTGTAAGGAGCCTAAGCGCGGCGATAGCACCGACACCCCGATTCGCTCCACAGCGTCGGCTACGCAAGAACAAGCCAGTGCGGCGGTGACGGCGGCCGCGAAGGAAGCGAGTTCCCAATACGATAACGTAACATTACGAACAAAACCTCGCAGCGCAGGCAGCTACTCTTGCATTTTAGCTGATATTAGGTCTTTACCTATGAAATTGCCGTTTTGTTTGAAAAAAGTTAAAGTATTTTTTTTCGAACTTATTTATTTCTTTTATTCAAAGTAATCACCCCTGCAATCAATGCATCTTTGCCAACGCTGTGGCAGTTTATGGATGCCCTTCTTGAAAAAATCAGCAGGACGGGAGACAACAAACTCTTCAAAGGCGTTTTGTACTGCCTCTCGGGAATTGAATTTTTTTCCCGCTAAAAAGTTGTCCAAATTTTGGAAAAAGTAATAGTCGGTAGGCGCAAGATCTGGTGAGTATGGCGGATGAGGGAGAGCTGCCAAACCCAACTCATGCAGCTTAGAGACGGTCTGTTGTGCAGTATGGGGTCGCGCGTTGTCGTGAAGTAGCAGTGGAGACGACTGATTGACCAAAGCTGGTTGCAGACGTGCGAGTTTCGCCATCATTGTGGTCAGTTCTTCAATGTACACATCTGCAGTAATGCTCTCGCCGTTTTGTAAAAAGCTATAATGAATCACACCAGCACTAGACCACCAAACTGTGACCATCACTTTTCTAGGGGTCATTTTTCGTTTTGCACATTGCTTTGGTACCGAACTAGGATCTAACCAACTTGCTGAGCGCTTTCGATTGTCAAAAAGAATCCATTTTTCGTCGCACGTAACAATTCGGTTCAAAATTCCTTCATTTCTGTGCCTGTTAAGCAGCGCAAGGCAAGTCTCGACGCGTACGTTGCGCTGGCGATCGTTAAGTTCGTGGGGCACCCATCTATCAAGCTTTTTTATCTTGCCAATCTATCGCAAATGGACCAATATTGTTTTGATGCTAACATCAAAAGCTGCTGCCAGCTCAGCTGTAGATTGAGATCCATCAGCTTCCACAATCGCCTTTGATTCATCATTGTTGACCAAAGTTTCCGGACGACCACGAGGTTCATTTTTCAAGTCAAAATTCCCAGAACGGAACCGAGCAAACCAATAACGGGTTGTACGTTCGTTTGTACAGTTCTCTCCGTAAACGTCGATGATGTTACGTGTCGTTTGTGCCGCGTTGGTGCCACGACGGAACTTATATTCCATAATTACACGAAATTTCAAAGTATCCATTATGAGGAAAAATGTTGAAATGTAATGAAAATACAACGCTAATCAATAAACAAAAGACTTATATTGTAAATAGAATGTCATATTTTTAAAACAAAATTAATTCGAATTTAGAATTCATAGCCAATCAAAACTTTTTTTGTTTGAAAAAGTCTGTACTGCAATACGGCAATTTCATAGGTAAAGACCTATTAGAATTCGCGAGATAATCAGGGAAGAGTTAGGCAGGAAGTTAAACTCACAGATTAATGATATTTACATTAAACTGACACACGTTGAAGAGTCGGCAAGTTTTATCAGCAAGGAGAACGATCGACTTAGCCAAGAGAACGAGTCCAATAAAGCATTAATTGCTCACCTGCAAACTGACAACGGAGAGCTACGCAATACTGCATACGACCTGTCTCATCGCTTGCACCTGATGGAGCAGCTGTCGCGCACAAATAATGTTGAAGTTCAGTGCGTGCCAGAACACAACAGTGAAAATATTTATAAAACAATCCAGCAGTTGGGTAACGTTATTCAGTGCCCTGTTGCGGACTCTGATCTCCAGTATTGTACTCGGATAGGGATAAGGTTGAGAACTAAAGCTGTGGATTTATTTAACAATGTAGTTTGCAGTAACTTTGATATGGTAGTGTTGACGGAAACATGGCTAAATAGTAGTGTACACGATGCGGAACTGTTCGTTACTCAGTTTATAGAAGGGATCGAGAGACAAGCGGTTTTCATAGCAGAAAGAACGGTGGTGGAGTTCTTATTGCTATATCCAAGCATTTAAGTTCGAAGCGCTTGCGGGAATTTGAATCCAATTGCGAAGACCTATGGGTTATTCTAGACGTCGCTGGTGATGATGACAAGCCTCAAAAACTTTTTATATGTGCTGTTTATCTTCCACCACCTATACAAAAACATATCCTTTCCGAGTTTCTCAACAACGCTAACAGCATAATTGAAAGGTTCACGTTGCTTTTTTGGGTGACTTTAATATGGGTTCAACTTCATGGGAGTTTCAAGATGGCCATGGTCAAAATTCTAAGATTGACTCCAAAAATAGTCTCTTCTCGAACATGCTTATAGATTTTTCTTTATTGAACGACCTTACACAATATAATTTTATCCCTAATAAAAAAATGAGAATTTTAGACCTAGTATTAAGTAGTCCTAAAGTTACAAGTTTAAAAGAATGTTCCTCTCCCCTTTCTGTAATTGATCCACTTCATCCTCCGTTGGAATTCGTCATTTCATGCTCTCCCGTCACAACCCTACCCCAGAATAATCACATCCGCCTATGTTTCTTCAAAGCTGATTATGACAACTTAATTAAAGAGTTCAATGAAACTGATTGGGATGCAAAGTTTGCTTGTGGGAGTTCAGTCGATGATGTAATTTCTATTTTTTGTGAGGTAATTCGAGAATCTATTGCTAAGCATGTCCCTAGGTGTAAACCGCACTCTTAAAAATACCCCCTTTGATTCTCTCGGAACCTTATTCACATTCTTCGTGAAAAGTATAAGTTCCATCAGAAGCTACGCAAGTTTAATAATAACCCTCGGGATAAACTGGCCTTTGAGCTGGCTAAATTGCGCTCTGATAAACTTAAAGCAATATGTTACAAGATATACATAATTCAGCTGGAATGTAGTCTGCGATCTAATCCTAAACTGTTTTGGTCTTTTATTAAAAACAAGAGAAAAAATCGTAGCCACTATCCTGCTCAAATGTTTCCACAGGGTGAATCTGCCATTGGCAGTAAGAATATTTGCAACGCTTTCGCTCGTAACTTTGCTTCAGCCTTTGGCTCGCGTCCTGCTCAATCGTCATCATCTCACATAGTGCAGAATGAGTCCCTGCTATCACAAGCAACTTTTTAACAACGATCAAATTTAAATACGACCATGTTTTGAAAGTTTTAGAAAGACTTGATTTATATAAAGGGGCTGGCTCCGACGGCATTCCATCAGTCTTTGCTGCTAAGTGTGCTCCTGCTATTGCTTATCCCTTGAGCCTTATCTTTAATAAATCATTAAGCTCTGGTACCTTTCCTGCAGCTTGGAAGAAAACTTTGGTAGTTCCTCTACCTAAGAACGGTGATAAGGACCTAATCCAGAACTACAGACCCATATCAATACTTCCCGTCTTCGCAAAGGTTTTTGAAAAGTTGTTATGCCCCATATTATCATGGCACTTTAAGAGCATCATAACTACACAACAGCACGGTTTTATGAAATGCAGGTCCACTGCAACCAACCTTGTCTCATTTATTAATGACGTTTCTCATATGCTGGACAAGCGGTCAACAGTGGGAGCGATCTATACCGACTTTAGCAAGGCGTTTGATAAAGTTAACCATGAGATCCTCCTGCGCAAGCTTTCAATGTATGGCATCGCCGAACCCTTGCTGAGCTGGTGTGGGTCGTACCTACTGGACAGAACCTCATCTGTAGTTGTTAACGGGGACTTTTCCAACTCTTTCGAGGTCAGTTCAGGCGTTCCTCAAGGGTCACATTTGGGGCCTTTATTCTTTAACATTTTTATTAACGATATAGGTCACTGCTTCAAAAATTCCAATAATTTACTTTTTGCCGACGATCTCAAGTTCTTCCGAGTTATAGACTCTAGTACAGATGTATCTAAATTGCAGGAGGATATCAACAGACTTAATTCATGGTGCGAGGCCAACAATATGTACCTTAATGTGTCTAAATGCTTCGCCATGCAATTCACTAGAAAAAAGAATGTAGATCGTCCGGTATTTCTAATAAAAAACACTGTACTGCAAAATGTTGACCATATACGCGACCTGGGCGTTACACTGGATTCTAAGTTGCGCTTCAATGTCCATATTGATAACATTGCATCTAAAGGATTCAAGAATCGTGGATTTGTTTTACGTAATTGCAGGGATTTCAAATCAGCCAGCACAAAAATAATGCTATTTAACTCGTTGGTTCGCAGTGGTCTGGAATATTGTAGCGTTGCTTGGAATCCGTATTACGATGTACATAGCAAAAGGTTAGAAGGTGTTCAGAAAAGATTTCTATGGCATTTAACATATTCCTGCTTTCTTGGCAAAGATCTTCTGACTTACACCGCCAGGTTAAAGCATTTTAAAATGTTATCGCTTGAACACCGTAGGGTGACGTTGGACGGTATGTTTCTTTTTAAAGTTATTCACGGATTTATGGACACTCCAAAATTACTCTCAGAGTTATTATTTTCTGCGCCAACTAAATTGCCTAGAGTGTCACGATTCAGCGTGTTGTGTGTTGCAGGGTCTCATTCCAATCTTGGACAAAACGCTCCTTTGAATAGGTTAGCCCGCCAGTACAACACTATTTCTAAAACTAAAAATGTCGACATATTTATCGACAACATCCACAGCTTCAGAAAGTCCCTGTCTGTTTGAATAAATGTTTTATATTCTGCTTTTATATTTATGACTAGATTTTTTGTGTGAATATAATATTATCCATTTTATTGAAATGTAATGTTTTAGAGTTTAATTTAATATTTTTATAAGTTAATTTTATAGTTTCGTATATATTTTATTGTTTTAAAAAGTTGATTTAATTTTATATTTATGCTAGATTTTCTAATATTAATAATAATAATAATAATGTATATTATTTGTAAAGGTCAAAATTAGTTAATATGGAGATCAATTTAATTATTTTACCATTCTTACCTAAATTTTTATCTATGTTTTGATTGTTAATGGATTTGTTTAGGCATTCCTAATCTGCATGCACATTTTAGACTTTTTAAATTAATATTGCCTATAATGTTCATTGTAAAAATTTAATGAAATTGATTTAATGTTATATTCCTATAATTTTGTACTCGCACACATCAAAAAATTATTTCTAATAGAAAGTTTTCAAGCTTTCTTCACCTATATTTATATCGACACTTAGCTATATATTATTATTAATTTAATTACTGAAGCATGAATTGGTGTTTGTTATGTTGGTGTTCAAATAAATAAATAAGAAAAGAAAAAATGAGAGAGAGATAATTTAAATGATGGCAGGATGAAATAGTAGTAATTGCTGGTAAAAACTGGACCGGAATTGTACAGGACAGGATGCAATAATAATAACGCCCAACGATCACATACATAGATCCTGGACCCTAACTAGAATTCCCTGTGTCTAGGCGCCCATAAACTATGAGGACCATGGTCCACAATATCCACAAAACAAGGGGGTTCAAGATTTGTTAGGACTCCAACAAAAGGGGGTTCTAGACCACATTTACCTCAGGCTGCCCAGCAGAACCTCTGGTGCTCTGTACCAGAGAGTGACCACTTCGTGGGTGTACACTCTTGGTGGCACACCAAACGCTCGACCCAGACCAAAGTCTGCAACCTGGAAATTACAAGCTTTTATTTTTAGCTTTTTATGTCACTCACAATTTACTTACGAAAATGTGCACTCCGATTGTTTACATTATGAAGAAAACTTCCATCATGAAATAAAGGGAATTGTGAAAATGAGCCACCAAACTATGTATCTAGATACTATACAAACGCCAATGTAAAGTTGTAAAACTGGTGAAACCCAACGATACATAGATCCTGGACCCTAACTAAAATCCCATATCTCTAGGGACCCAGGACCGTGAGGACCATGGTCCCACAACACAAGTGTTTATTTGTGCAAAGAAAAACAAGCGGAAATACTTATACAGGACAAGGTCCTGCTGCGGGAATTGAACCCGACGCCTCCTGGTTATGAGCCGATCTGCAAATACTACACCACAGAGGCTGTCATAAATTCATAATAATATCAAAAATTTGAAAGTAGCTCTGTCTAAAATTGTCTATATTGAAAATGATAAATTAAAATGCCAGAACAAAGTTGTTGTATGGAGGAGGCCTGTTTAGCAGTGGACATCTTCTGTATAATCATTAAAGGTTATTCCATTTATCCCTTCCCTTATCTCGGTAAAAATGGATCCCTCCTATGTTTTCCTTTTTAATAACCTTCCAAAAAAATGTACAAACATAATTTTTTATGATGAAAAATTAAATCATTCATTCAATTATTAGAAAGTCACTACCAACAAATTTTATTAGTATTACTGTGTATATTATTGTATTAGTAATAGTAATATACATGGATTTTGTTAAGAAAGCTAATACAAAAGCAAGATAGCTTATTGATCATGGAAGGACGTATTGTATGCAAAAACAAAATGGAACCATGGATTTCACATATTTTCCACTTACTTTGATAATGCCAGTCTGGTCAATGAGAAGGTTCTGCGGCTTGAGGTCTCGGTGTAGAATACGGCGCTGGTGACAGTACAAGATGGCACTGTTTACCTGGTACAAGTAACTTTTTACCAACGCCGGGTCCATGAACTGCAAACAACATCAAATGTCTAGTTTAAAACATGAAAGTGATAGTGTGGGAGTATAACTGCTTCATAACCAAGGAATTTGTGTAATTTGATTGAAATGAAATATACAAAATGTGTGAAAACCATGTTAGTTTCCATAATAGGCAAAATACTTTTAACTCTGAGAGTAGCTGAAAGTGGTGTTATATTACGCTTAGCTCTCAAGGGAGGCTGGAAGACACCGTTTTATGCTTGGCAACTCTTAGCTAAGGGTAGTAACTAGTCAGACGGATGCTACAAAAATATCACCTGAGCCATCATTCACTCAAATTTCAAAACATCTTTTCTTTTTTTTAATATCATGGGTAATGCTACCTAGTACTCTAGTAGCCCTAGCAGGGTATTCATCTGGTGGTATGTATTCACTTATGGACATCTAAAAGGACTTAAGGCTTTTCTAGCTACAATTATTTAAGCAGAAGTTGTAGTCTAAAGACATTTAGCTTGTGCATAGAAACATAAAAATATGGCAAAAAAGATAGCATACTTTTCCCGATCCAAGAGAGTTCATGCATTTCTTGAGGTCCATAGAAAGGAACTCGAAAATGAGGTAGAGGCCCGACTCTTCCATTAGCACATCTGCTAGTTTCACAATATTTGGATGGCGTAACTCTTTCAACAGTGAGATTTCTCTGGAATAAAAAAAAATCAAAAACTTATTAATTATTTACATTAAAATCAATGAGAAAGAAAGTGTACAGCAAAAGATGAACAACAATGAACAATGGAAGTGTGTTATTTCATACTAGTCTTCTCAAATGCTGCCATTGTTATTATCGAATCTTTCATAGATAGAGATCACATGGAGTATTGGTTTGCTCAGCAGATATGAAACCTAGAGATAATGATGTATGTAAAACTAAAAGCTTCAATTTCTTTTAAAGACATCTCGATACAATTTGTGGGTTTCATCATTTTTGGTCTACATATTGACAGTATGATTAAAGTAATGCTTCATTGCACTTCACTTAAAAGTAAAGAGAAAACGCAATCGTAAGATGAGGTTATGTTTTTTATTTTGGCAGGATAAAGCATGTTTTAAATAACAAAAATATATATTTGCAAGGACAGTGAGGTTTGTTAGACAAATGCAGTACCTGATAGCTGTAGAAGGAATGCCTTCATCATGATCGGATTGAAGACGAATTTTCTTCATAGCCACCAACCGGCCAGTGATTTTGTTTTTTCCTTTATACACTACACCGTAAGCACCTTCACCTATTTTCTCGATTTTTAGAAAATCTTCCATTTTGTAGTGTGAAATTTTGGATGATAATAAATGTAAAACCCGGACCAGGTCTCCAATACCGTTGGCTTTATTCTACGATTTTTTTCATCAATATGTGTACAATTAAAGAAATAAATATTTTTTATCAGAACAAAACAGTGTTAATACATTCACGCGAAGTTGTACCCACAGAGCACATTATATATAGTTTTTTTTTATGTTTTGGCTCCACACTATTGTGTATTTAGCCAGTGTCAAGTAATTAATAATTTATCAAGTTAATGATATTTCACGCAAATATGTGTCAAGTCGCAGTCGAAGTCATCAAGTCAAGTCATAGTCTAGTCAAAGTCATACTACTATTAAAGTGGTGGCAACTTTACCAGAAGCTTCTATGGAGTTTTGGAAACAACACGAAAAGAAACGTTTCACCATCATTATACCATTTTCCCACACTCACGCCTGTAATCCAGCACTTAACGAATAGAATGCCACCAATTTTATGCACTAACACTGAAAATTACACAAGTTTTGGAAAACAATACAATGCGGGCGACGCAATCTTTTTCGCATTCCCAAACTCTCATACATTATATATAGTTGTATCAGTTTTATATAATACATGTCATTTTCAATTTTTATAAACGTCAACGTCAATTCATCACGAACAGAAACCCGCGTTTGTTTTTGGCTCCACACTGTGGTAAATAAGCCTTCTTGTTTTAAACTGTTCTCTATGGTGTTTAGGTAGATATTGACATTGTCAGTCTATTACAAATTTTTATCGAATAAAGCCATGTTTCCGTATTAATGGTTTAAATTCTACACACACTTTTCTGTATTTAGCCAGTTGCAAGTAATTGATATTATCTCAAGTTAATTAATATCATATAGTGTGACACGTCAAGTCACAGTCCAAGTCATCAAGTTAAGTCATAGTCTAGTCTAATCAAGTCATACTCCTAGTAAAGTGGTGGCAACTTTACCAGAAGCTTCTATGGAGTTTTGGAAACAACACGAAAACGTTTTTTGGGGGGGGAAATGCCCTCGCACTTCCACATCAGGGGGTATGAGGGACTCGAACCCACTAAGTTCCCCCCCCCCCTCCCCCCCCCCCGCGAGCCCTCGTCCGCCGTACCCACAGAATACTATTACAGGCCGACAATGCTCGGCTGAAGGCTGAAGTGGGCTGTCTTCGCAAGGAGATGGCTCAGATGAAGCTGGATGTGGAGGAGCTTAGGAAGGCGCAAGGGCAGATGTCCCCGGCTCCCTCTACTGCTCGCAAGAGTACGGAGGTGGAGCCACCCTGCCCTGCACCGCTCCCCGGGCGCGAAAGCGGAGACATCCGCAGCCGCGCCCCATCGGCGAGAGACGACGAGCTTGAGCGAAACATCATGGTTCGAGTAGGTACCATGGTGGACGCTCGGCTCGAGGCGTTGGCTCTGAGGCTTCCCCCGGAGAAACGTTCCCGGCCCCCACTGGCTGCGGATAGGAAACAGGTTCAGGCGGCGAAAGCCGCGGCCCCTGTTTCCAAACCACCGGTCGGTGAGGGTAAAGGGAAGAAGACCCGAGGGAAGACGGTGAGTGGTACAACGCCAAAGGACGTGACCAAGCCACGGGTGCTGCCCCCGGCACCCAAGGCTATGACGGAGGCGTGGAGCAGCGTGGCGAAGCGCGGGAAAACCAACGGGGCTGGTGCGGTGCAAAGTGCTCCGCAGACAAGGACTCCGGCGGTGAAACTGTGCCAACCACGATCGTTGGTGGTCACCCTGAATCTGCAGCCTGGTGCTGCGGAGAAGGGTTGCGACGTCGTACCTGTTCCTGTTGCTATCTTGGAAATTAGAAATGAAACAAATCGGTGTCTCAATAGATGTACTTTACAAAACAAAGTAGGCGAGCACAAATTTTTAGAGTCGTGGGTGTACGGCCAATCTGATACTGCCCTGTAGCGAAGCACTCCCCTGTACAATGTGCCGAGATGTTGGTGGGCTTCGTGCTCGGAGTGCCGCAGTGCCAGGATCCCGTGATGTTATTCTGGCTGATCAGCGTCAGAAGGGAGAAGCGTACGTAGGCAAGCAAGCAGGTAGTTAGGTACACGACTGTAAGTTCGGTACGGGAAACCCTGGAAGCGATAAGTCCAAATGTCATCATTTGGTACATATAATGTATTCTTCGACCGGAGCTACCACTAGCGGCATAAATTAGAAAAGCACTTCGTAGAGAGTTTGTCGTGGTGGTAACTACCAGAACGGAGTTTACAAGGAAGAGAAGAGAAAGAAATAGCTTGGTGTCCAGTCTAGGGGCGACTGACGGGCTGGCTTGTGTGGCGGCCGCCGGCGGCCGTGGCCGGCTTCAGTAGTAGATGACCGGAATCGTAGCCGCATAACTCGCTTATTTGTTTCTTTAGGTAAAATTTATATTCTGTGGTTTGTATTTTATATTATTTTAAAAGAAATATTGTAAATAAATTTAATCTGTATGTAAAATTATTTATAATATTAATTAATGTATACTATTTTATTCAATTTTATTAAATATTATTCAAATATTTATAAAATTAATTTCATGTTATTTTATTTTATTTATTCAGATCTCAAAGTTATGTAACGTTTCCGTTACAGGGTGTGACCTTCAACGAACTGCTCATGAAGGCAAGGGCTCGCATTCGTTTGCCCGACTTCGGCATTGACAAACCGCTAGGTTTCCGAGTTGCGGTTACCGGTGCGCGTATGCTCGAGGTAGTGGGCGACGATAGTGGGCCCAAGGCCGACGCCCTGGCGGAAAAGATGAGGGAATGCCTCCCGGCGGAGCTCGTCCGAATCTCCAGGCCCATGAAGTGCGCAGAAATGCGCATTTCTGGACTAGACGACTCCGTCTTATCGGACGAAGTCGCGGCTGAAGTCGCACGGGTCGGCGGTTGTTCGGTCGACTCGATAAAATACAGCGAGATTCGCTGTAACTTTGTCGGGATTGGGTCGATGTGGCTGTGGTGTCCGGTGTCGGCCGCCAAAGCGGTAGCAGCGAAGGGAAAGTTGCTCGTGGGTTGGGTCTCGGCTAGAGTCTACCTGCTTGAGCCGAAGTCCTTCGTTTGCTTCCGCTGTTTGGAGGAGGGCCACGTGAGGCAGAAATGCCCATCGAAGGTGGACCGCAGCGATCTTTGTTATCGGCCACCTTGCCTGTGTTGCCTGGCCACGTGGCCTGCGAGTGTTCGGCCGCGGCTCACTGTGTGCTCTGTGCCGCAGCGAGCCGCAAGGCCGACCACCGCATGGGTGGAAAGGGGTGCGATTCCCTGAAACCCAAACCGAGGCGGAGAAGGCGCGGAGCGAGGGCGGACCGTAAGGCCGCTTCGACTCCAAGCCGCTCTGCTGAGGCGCGGGCGAAGGAAGAGCCGATGTCCGTTGATCCGGGTCCTAGTGCCCCGGGTCCAGGACGTCGGTGATGGGATCTGAGCGGGTGACGAGTGGGTGCTCGTAGCCCGCTTGCATAGGGTCCCCCAAGCCGGACGGCGCACGAGTTCTCAGTGCGCCCCCGAGATGTCCCCGTCGGCGTCACGTCCCGACGGTGAGGATGGAGCCGGATGCGGCTGACCGCAGGTAGGGCTGCGTATGGACTGCTAACGCGACCACGTTCAGTCCTACCACATGCGGCGGGATGGAGGACCCCGGGTTTTTAGTGGGTATGCCGTCCACTCTGGACGGAGAGTCCCACATATCCACCTGCTCCACCCAGGGTAGGTGGAATCCGTAACGGATTTTCCCGGGTTAAAAAAAAAATAGGTTAGGTTAGTGTTCAGTATAAGGACAGAGCGTGCGGGACAAGTGAAACGATCGCTAGTTGACTTCACACTGGTTTATTGTACGATGCATCTGTCATGGTGGGCGCAGCCACGCACACATACTCAACATCCCTCCCTCTAGTACAATAACAAAAAAATAACAATTTTTATCCTATAAGTACTTTTTAAAAGACACATCGGGACGCGGGCGTAACAATCTCTTTGGTACCACTGCGACAGACCCTTGTATGTCGCTCTGATCGTCGACCTCTGGTTCCGCTTCATGGAACTCGTCGTCGGAGTCCAACTGCCTCTCTGCAGCTTCCTCAGCAGAGTCGTTGGAAGCAGCTAGCACGTCATCGTGCGTTGGTTGAGCTTCACTCCCATTTCCGCCCTCCCTTGTCGATGCGGAATCATTTGGTACGTACAGTTCAGCTCTCCTATTTCTGGCTGAGCGTGACACGATATTCGATGAGAATTCATGCTGGGGTCGTGATGACTCGGGAGTGCACTGTGGCGGTGATGACGGCGGTGACTGTGATAGCGGCGGTACTGATATCGGCGGCGACGGCGGCGGTGGTGGCGGCGGCGGTGGCGGCGGCGGCGACGGCGGCGGCGGTGGCGGCGGTGGCGGCGGCGGTGGCGGCGGCGGTGGCGGCGGCGGCGACGGCGGCGGCGGTGGCGGCGGTGGCGGCGGCGGTGGCGGCTTCGGTGGCGGCTGTGGCGGCGGCGGTGGCGGTGGCGGCAGCGGTGGTGGCGGCGGTGGCGGCGGCGACGACGGCGGCGGCGGGAATACCGGCAGTGGCGACGGTGGCAGACTAGGTAAGTTTGAGTTTGAATTTTGTACCATAGTTTCCCAATGATTATTACTTGTCCCTTTGTACAACATCAATTGATTAATGTGTCTTTTATGAGTTTCTGAACTATCTATATCTCTTACTAGGTATAATACTCTTCCTATTCTTCTCTGTATAGTGCCTTTACACCATGTATAATTTGTTTTAGTAATACATTTTTTGAACAATACTATATCGTTTTTCTTTAAATATTTAGTTTTTTTTTCCCTTCCTTATTGTGTGTATACTGTTTGTTATTAACATGATCATCAGTTAATGGAGGCGGTGACGAGGGTGTCGATGGGTTTGGATCAATCAAATCTAATCTAGACCTTAACTTGCGACCGAATACCATTTGAGCAGGGGACAACCCCGTGGTAGTGTGCACTGAGTTACGGTAATCCATCAGGTATCTCAGTAGTTTTACTGAGGTGTCCTTTGCGGTAAAACATGACATAAGACATGACTTAATTCCCCTTTTTACTATTTTAACAGTACTTTCAGCTTGGCCGTTGCTCGGCGGGTGGTAGACCGGTGATGTCAGGTGCGAAATCCCGTTTTTCATACAAAATGACTCAAATTCCCGCGAACAAAAAGCCGTGCCATTATCGCTGACTATAGTTTTAGGAACACCAAACCTTGCCATTAACTCACATAAATTCACAATTACTGCTTCTGATGACGTAGAAGTTTTCATATTGTATACCTCTACCCACTTAGTATGTGCGTTTACAGCTACCAAATACACACAACCCTTAATCGGACCGAGGAAGTCTATGTGTAGTCTCGCGAAAGCCCCAGCTGGGTACTGCCACGGAGACAGCGGGGCGCGGGGGGCAGGGCCGCAATCGGATGCACACGTCACACGAACCTATCATGGTTTCCACAGCTTGGTCGATTCCTGGAAACCAACATCTTGAACGTGCTTCGGCCTTCGTTTTAACGATATCTAAATGCGAAGAATGCAATTCTTTTAACAACGTCTCGTGTAAATTTACAGGAATTCCGGCTTTGTGACCTCTCATGACGCATCCATTCTCGTACGATAGTTGAGATCTAGGTACATAAATGATACGGTTTTAGCCGAATGTCATCAACTTTAGGCGGCCAACCTATGCGGTCCGAAAATAGATAAAAGTGGCTTGTGATCCGTTCGCAAAATAAAAGGTTCGCTTTTGCCATACAAATACTGATGGAACCGTCGCACACCGTAAATAATGGCGGTTGCTTCCTTTTGTATTTGAGCATATCGTTTTTCCGCAGCATTCAACGTACGCCACACAAACGACACGGGCCGTTCCACAGCGTCCGTCCCGACTTGAGAAAGAATAGCTCCTAAGCCCCTAGGGGAAGCGTCTACGGTTAAAATTATCTTAGCGCTTGGATCGAAATGAGCAAGTACCTGTGTCGACGTCATCACCGTTTTAATTGCTTTAAATGCGGTATCGTGAACCTCAGTTCATTCCCACTTACAACCTTTTTTTAATAATTCATATAATGGACTGAGGATCGCGGATGCATTTGGCGGATGTACAAAATTCCTATAATAGTTAATGAGCCCTAAGAAAAACTGCAGCTCGTTCACATTTTTAGGGACTGGTGCTTCAACCATAGCTTTAATTTTTTCCGGAGATTTTTTAACCCGTCCTTCGTGATGACGTAACCAAGATAATGGACTTCATCTTGAAAGAAACTGCATTTTTCTTTTTGTAACGTTAGCACTGCATCTTGCAACCGTTTTAGCACAGCATTTAACTTTTCCAGATGCTCCTTCGTGTCCTTCCCTGTCACTAATATGTCATCCAACAGACACAAGACTCCATCTATACCAGAAAGCACGCCCTCGATCGCACGCTGTTAAATGGATGGTGCGCTAGCTAAACCAAACACTAAACGTGTGAACCTATAAATACCAAGGTTAGTATTTATGCTCGTGAAGTTTTTTGACTCGTCATCTAGAACAAACTGGTTATAAGCCATAGACAAGTCTAGCTTACTAAACTGTTGGCCCCCATGAAGTTTTGAAAACAGTTCACTAGTTGTGGGCAGTGGATATTGTTCCACCAGTAGCTGTTTATTTATAGTTCCAGAGTAATCGGCGCACAACCTGACAGCGCCGTTCCGTTTCAGAACCGGAACTATCGGAGAAGCGTACTCTGAGTACTCAATGGGCTCAATAATACCTAAGCCGACCAACCTGTCTATTTCCTTATCAACGTTATCACGAAGCGCAAATGCTACGGAGCGCGCTTTGCAAAAAACCGGTTTAGAGGCGTAACAACAATTTAATTTTATATTTATTGAAGGTTAAGGACCTTATCTGAAAATAGCTCCGCGTATTGTTGTTGTAAATTATTAACACAAGATTCGGGCTCAACACAGTAATTTACAGGTATCAATTGTAACTTAAAAACTGATATGAAGTCCCGACCTAGAAGTGGCGGGCCTCCATCGCGTACGACATAAAGAACAACTACGTGAGTTGGTCCAGCGTAGCTTATCGGTAAACGAAACGTACCTACGCAGTCAATTTTCCTACCGTTATACGTCATCAGCTGCTTGTTAGTACTACATAATGGCACGTCTTTAAAGTTCTTTTTATAAAAGCTCTCTGAAACTACAGTAACCGTAGATCCACTATCTATTTCGAATTGAAATGGTATATCATTAATAAAAATAGTTTCTACCATGGGTTCTCCCCTAAACAAACGGATATAAAAAAGCTTACCGTCATCGCCTTCATCATCCTCACCCTTGTCACCGCAATCCACTGCTACGTAATTTTTATTGTACGATGCATCTGTCGTGGTGGGCGCAGCCACGCACACATACTCAACAGTTAGGTTAGGTTGGGGTGCAATGCCAGGATACCTCCACGTTGCCTCGGGTGCTGCAATTCCCTCTTAATGCTTGCATTCGGGGGGAAGGGCAGCATCTGGACCGGTGCACCCTGGGCAACGGCTAATAACTTTCTTTCGGGGATCTTGTTAGCCGTTGGCGAAATTGGGGGGGGGGGGGGGGGGGCTCTCTGCGATCCCTATGTCTCGGCATAGGGCGCAGCAGAGAGGCGGGGACTCGCGCCGTCGCATCCTTGGCCATGGGAGGCGGTGGTGCGAGTCAAGGCGGCCTCTCGTTGCCGAGCAATTAGCCATGCTCGACAATGAGAGGACCGGGGAGGTGGTCCCTCTTCTGTTCGCAGGGGGGGACCAAGGAGCGGGGGAGAGAGAGTGTCGCACCTCTCGCTCTCTCACTCCAGAGGGTGGGGCGATGTCCAGGAGTAAGTGGCATCGCCCCCATTTTTTTATTTATACACTTTATACACGCCCCCCCCCCGTGGAGGAGCTCGCGCCGTCGTCTCCCTGCCTATTGCGGCAGACAACGGCGGCGTTAAGGGCGGGGGTGAGAGAATGGAGTATTCCCGCTCTCCCGCTCCTGAGGGCGCGGCGACGGAGCCGGGATTAAATTCCTGACTCCGTCCCTGCGGCGGGGACTCGGGGCGCTTGATGTGGGCCATCCAACGTCCCTGGAAACAAGGTCCCCCAGAGGAGTTGGTGCCCCAGGTGTTCCAGGGCCTCCTCCACGGAGCTCCTGCACGGAGCGAACAACAGCGCAAGCGGGGCTGCGGAGAATGCGCAAGCGGGCCCGCGGCCCTGCTTCCAGCTGAGTAGGCGGAACATCGTGGAGGTTTTACTCGGTATGGATGCCCTTCCGGCATCGAGCCCGACACTACCCGTGGCCGACCCAGCCGCGAGTGTGCATAAATGCATTTCCCCCACGTAAAAAAAAAAAACATGCCTTGCCCCCGGATAGGTGATCTGCAGCCCTGCCCACAGCTGTGCAAACAGTGCAGTGTGGGGGGGCGGCACAATCACCGGCCTTGTGGTCAACTTCTGACTTGCACTGGGCCCTGACATGGCCCATTGCAAGGCACCGATAGCACCGGCAGGGCCTCCCGTCCAGGATCTGGATTTGGGCTGAGACCCAGCCGACGAGGAGCCGTCCTCCAGCAGCTATGTTTTTGGCTGCTGTTGTGGGGCAGCGCACCACCGCGGAACCCATGCCCCTTGGCCCCGTTCTAATGGTGCCGACCTTGACCTCTTGGGTCGGACACCCTCCGGCCTTGGCGAGAGCCTCCGTCAGCTCCTCGACCCTGATCGAGTCGTCCAGTCCGCTCACCCGCATATCCGTCATGGTGACCGGCCTGGAGACTCGGATCTCTTCCACCCCCTGGAAGGTCTCCCTTAGCTTCTCAGCCAGGGAGTCTGCCTTCTGAGACTTTTCGGTCCCAGGGACCTCGAGGATGCGGGCCCATGTGGCCGCCGTTCTCATTCTCAGGGGGGACTCCCAACGCGCCAAGGTCGACGCATCTCCTGCCCTCCGCCAACACCTTCTCGCCAGAAGACATTATAATGTATTGCCTTGACATAAGTGTAAGCGTCCAGACGCGTCCATGATTGACACGAAGTTCGACTCGCATACAGTCTCTATCGGGGAGTAAGCGTTATTGTTTTATGTTGGATGAGTGAGCGCTTACTTACTTATATTATATACTATTTCATAAAAAAGAACAATTTTATAGGTGAAAACCGTATACATAACAATATTTATTCATCGTAAGTAAGGTCTAAAATAGGTCTTTAAGACTTGATCGACTAAAAGTGAAGTTTGATAACATAAAAAAATGCGCGATATACACCTTTGCTCGGAATTTGTTCACTCAAATTCGTATTTTACTTAGTTTTAAAAAAAAGGTGCGTATCTTTCTTAAACAGTGAGAAAGAAAATATTATAACTAGGAAGTCTCTCGGTCGCATGGTACTTCTAAGGTACTTCATTGCGGTAGAAAGCCGTACTCGGAACTCCATACTCCATTCAGAGCCTACTTCTCTCATTTTCCGTTGGGCTCCACCACTACGTGTTCCATGCGTTGGCGTCACCTTCGATCAAAAATTTATCAGTCGGTAACAAACGCAGGAAAAAAAAAATAACCTAATATATACCGAAACCACTGTCAATCCATTTGTTTGTTTTTAGCGTTGTAAGAACCATATTTATCTCTCTCTCTATCTCTGAATATCGGAAAAAGCTACAATGGTTACCTGTTCACTATCGCTGAAATACTCATATTCTCTGTCTTTTATACAATATATCTATAATCCTTGCACTATTTAAAGAAAAGTTTTAAGTTCTTATGTGTCTCACTCATACTCGACATTTTCAAGACACATCCAAAGTCGCAAGGTATCTGAAGAGCGCCTCAGAAACCTTGCTACTTTGGATGCCTGTTCACACTTCTCGATTTTATGACGTCTTTCAGGTTGCCTGGAAGAGATCAATTTTAGTGATAAGGCCGCCCAATGTGCTACGTATTCTAGTACTGTAATATCTAGTTTTGTTTTATGTTGGAATACGCAATAAAGAGTTTTTCTATTCTATTCTATATTTTCGAATATAGTGGTTAGGTCATTCAGGACCTCAATGAACAAATCGAAAATTGAAAAATTGTCGTAACGCAACGTGTGATGCATCAAAAGATCCGCCTTTAGATGCGCTACTCGAATCAAAAAAAACAATTTAGAGCATAGTTCAAAATTTTGAAAAATTTTAGTAAAACGGTAATTTTACATATTAATACCATTTTTTTTGCCATTCAAACACCTATAACTTCTGTGCATTTTAGCCGATTGAAGCGAAAATACGTTTTTCGTGATTGGCAAGACTCCCCGCATCCAACGACATCAAGCACGGGGCCCTAGCTCGCAAAACACCCACCCGTCCTCGATCACTCAGGTAAAATTTCAGTGCCGTGGGAGTGAATTTTTATTGATACATTTTTTTTTTTTTTTTTTTTTTTTTAATCGCTTACTTTTACGTGGTTTTAAAGTCGTTCTACACTATTTAATACTACATTCGACTAGATTATTGTTACATACTTACATAATTTTTTTATTTTATTCTTCTATCATGTATTTGAAGGAGTCCTCATGGATAGGTGTTTGATGATGAGTGAGGTAAGGTTTAGGTTAGGTTAGGTTAGGTTAGGTTAGGTTAGGTTAGGTTAGGTTAGGTTAGGTTAGGTTAGGTTAGGTTAGGTTAGGTTAGGTTAGGTTAGGTTAGGTTAGGTTAGGTTGGGGTGCAATGCCAGGATACCTCCACGAAACCCCGGGTGTTGTAGTTCCTCTTGAATGCTTGCATTCGGGGGGAAGGGCAACACTTGGCTCGGTGCACCCTGGGCAACGGTTAATAACTTTCCTTCGGGGATCTTGTTAGCCGTTGGCTGAATTCCTGGCGGGGTCTCTCTGCAATCCCTATGTCTCGGCATAGGGCGCAGCAGAGAGACGGGGAGGGGGCGATGAAGGATCGCCCCAGCGGACCTTCGGGTCGTGGGATGGCCGGCCTTCAAGGCTGGCGGCGCGGCAGGGAGGGTCAACTCGGCCACCCTGTCGGGCACTTCGGGACGGTGCAGTTCTGTCTGCAGAGAGGGCCTTCGGGCCGGGGGATGGCGGACCTTCAAGGTCTGCGGCGCGGCGGGGAGGGTCAATTCGGCCGCCCCGTCGGGCTCGCTGGTGGAAGCCAGTGTTTTGTGTGTGTGCTTGTGTGAGAGTTTGTGCGTGTGTCTTCAAGGCAGCCGGGCCTTTATGCCGGCACCCAAAACCCATGGCAGATTCAAAGAGACTAGTAAAACTACCCCAGGGAGGTAAAGCCGGTAACGGACAATCCTTCCCTCCTCCGGGAGGCTGCCCCTCGTATTCTGGGGGGGGCAAGAGTCGCCATTCGTTGAGTACAGTCGAGATTGTGGAGTGTCCCAAGAGGGACGAGAAGAGGACGTCATTGAGGAGAGAGCCCGCTCTGGACTCCGACGACTATTCGTCGGATTCCAGACCCGGCTCCGCGATGAGCATTGCGTCATCAGGACGCAAGAGGAGGAACAGCGGCGGTGGAAGTGGCTCAGATTCCGACGGGGATCGGGGCTCTAGACCACCAGCCGCTAGGAGAGGAAGAGGTCGCCCTCCAACCACGGGCCAATACGTCGGGCTCGCCAAGGCGAAGGCGGAGTTGAACGCACTCAAGCGTGAAGAACTCCGCCTGCAGGCCGAGGCGGACCTGGCGAACTACGTCCGGGAGGACAGAGAACGGAGGAAAGCTCGCACGTTGACGAGGACCGGGAGCGATTCTGGCCCCAAGTCAAGTCACGAGCTAGTGAGCGCTGTTGCAGACAGTCTCACTGTCATCACGGAGGTCGCGACGAAGTCGTCGAACCTTAAGGGGACACTAGTCCGGAGCCTTAAGGACGCGGCAGCTTCGATCCGGGAGGCGGTCACGGAGTTGTCTTCACTCTCCGTGTCCGATGAGAACCAGCTCCTCCAGGCCGACAACGCTCGGCTGAAGGCGGAAGTGGGCGATCTCCGTAAGGAGGTCGCTCAGATGAAGCTGGATATGGAGGAGCTGAAGAGGGCACAGAGGCAGACGGTGGCTCCCTCGGTCGTTCGCGAGAGCGTCGAGGTCGAGCCGATCCGTCCTGCCTCGCAGACACGGCGTGGAGGCGGAGCGATCCGCCGAAACGCCCCACCGGACAAGGACGGAGACGAGTTCGAGCGGGACATCATGGTGAAGGTGGGGACCATGATGAACGCTCGGCTCGAGGCGCTGGCACGCAGGCTTCCTCCGGAGCCGCGTACCCGGCCCCCACTAGCAGCGGACAAGAGGCAGGGTAAGGCAGCCACAGCTGCGGCCCCTGCCCCTGTGCCGGCAGTCGGGGAGCCGAAAAGGACTCGGAAAAGGAAGAAGAAGAAGAAGAAGAAGGTCGGCGCTGGTCCTTTACAACCAGCGTCGACGAAACAGTCTCAAGCGCGACCATCAGCGCCCAAGACCACGGAGAAATGGAGCGATGTGGCGAAGCGTGGCAAAACCAATGGGTCTGGTGCGGTGCAGAGGGCACCGCAGACCAGGAACCCGGCGGCAAAGCTGCGCCCGCCACGTACGTCGGCTGTCGTCCTGACTCTCGAGCCTATTGCTCGGGAGAAAGGGTTCACATATATGGACGCGCTAAATAAGGCCAAATCGTCCATTGTCTTGACCGATCACGGCATACCGCCTCTAAGCTTCCGTATTTCGCAAGCTGGGGCGCGTATGCTGGAGATCAAGGGTCCAGACAGTGTCGACAAAGCCGACTTACTGGCGGAAAAGATAAGGGAGGTACTATCGGCGGAGTTCGTCCGTGTCACCAGGCCGTCGAAGTGCGCAGAAATGCGTATTTCCGGCCTCGACGACTCCGTCACTTCGGACGAGGTAGCGGAGGCGGTCGCGCGCATCGGCGGATGCTCGATCGACTCCATCAGGTATAGCGAGGTTCGCACAAACCTGATCGGAGTCGGCTCGATGTGGCTGAAGTGCCCGATCGCCGCCGCCAAGGAGGTAGCACTGGGGGGCACGCTGCTCGTAGGTTGGACCTCGGCAAGGGTCCACCTGCTAGAGCGCAAGCCCTTCGTGTGCTACAGGTGTATGGAAGTGGGACACGTGAAGGCGAAATGCCCGTCCCAGGTGGACCGCAGCGATAAGTGTTATCGTTGCGGACAGCCTGGGCACGTGGCCAGCTTATGCTCTGCCCCGGTTTGCTGTATGCTTTGCGCAGCAGCAAACCAAAAGGCGGATCACAGGATGGGAGATAAAGGCTGTAATGCCCTCAAGCCCAAGCCAAAGCAGAGGTCGGGAGACGGAGCGAGGGTGGATCGTAAGACCACTTCGACTCCGGCCCGCCCTGCGAAGGCGAAGGCCAAAGAGACCCCGATGTCTGTTGACCCTGGGCCTAGTGCCCCGGGTCCGGGACGTCGGTGAGGTCGGGATCGGCGGACGATGAACGGGGGTTCGTCGTCCGCACGCCAATCGATCCCCCAAGCGGGTCGGCGCACTGGGTGCCTGGTGCGCTGATGCCGAGAGGGCACGTCCTGACGAGGACGTACGGAAGAGTGCCGCGCCTGCGGGCTGTGGCTGCCGCGGACAGGGATACGGAAGAGTCGTTCCACGTACTCGCGTCCCTGTCGCGATCGCGGAAAGGAAGGGGCACCCCAGGTTTTTAGTGAGTATACCGCCTCACTTTAGGAGGTGGGAGTCTCACATATCCTCCGGCTCCCCCCGGGGCTGGAGGAATCCGTAATTTGGATTTTCCTGGGTTAAAAAAAAAAAAAAAAAAAAAAAAAAAAAAAAAAAGGTTAGGTTAGGTTTTTTTTTTTTTTTTTAACCTGTCCGGGCGCGTGGTCCGGCCTGCGAGCTACCTCTGACTTAATCAGAGACTGTTTTTACAGTTTAGTCTTATTTGCTAAAGGAATTGGGAGATGGGGTGTTTTATTTTTATTTTATTCTTACATTCTAAACATTCAGTTTTTTATTCAATTATAGAGTGTACGTTGTTTCATTAATAGCTGAGTTCTTTTTTCGTCTTTTGGAATCAGCGGCTTACATTTTCTTTATTTTTATCTTATCTATTCTATTTTACATTTTGGTTAATTTTACATTCTCTTATATTATACATTTCTTATGCTAATTTACATTTTTACTTATTTTACCTGTTTTACCTACTTTTATTAATAACAATTTATTTACTTTCTTAAGATTAGATCTTATTTTTATACTTCTGTTTTATGCTGTTGAACATATGCTCAGAATATATTGTCCAGCATATTTGGGGTACAATTTTATGTTTTTATCACTTATTTTCTCCTTGCATTGTTTTATCAATTTTAATGAAATTTTTACTTTTATAAACTTATTTTCAGCTATATATTGCAGTTTTTGCTTTTTCGAACCATAGCGATTTATTATTAATAATTTATTTTTACAAATTTTTCCAGATAAATACCTAACAGTTGATAATCTAGCAATCAAGAATTTTTTATGATTGCGGTTACTTGTGTTCAGGTGCATCCTGGTGTTTCTGACTATCAGAGCCAATTCTACGCATTGGATACTGCCATCGATTTTAACTGTTCCAGGAATTTCCAGCTCATTAAAGTTTCTTAGTTCCGGTATCAACTTGTACATTTTCTTAAGAAAATGGACATAGTTGCCTACTTTATTTTTTGTACTTTGTTCTGAGCCTTCGATTCCTGTAACTGTCTCTCGATTACTTTCCGGAATTTCCGGTTTCAATGCGCGGGTTTTTGGAGTAGAGAAACCGGTGCACGGGGTTTCCCCGCTCCTTCCACCTATTGTTTCTGAGTACCGTCTTTGAAACAGCGCGAGAGCCATCTTTCTTTTGCCTTCTTCTACTTTTGCTGGTTCCTTTCTACGCAATTTAGTAGTGGCTAAAGAATATGGCCTCGCACCATTTGAGTCTGGAGTTGCCACGAGGATGCCCTTAGCAATATGCTATCGTCGATCGGGCTAGCGCCTCCCATTTTTTCCTGATTGGACACTCCTGACTAAAAGTGTTGTGGTCAGTTTTGTCCAATTTTGCACTTACGCAGTTTGTGCAAGACGGGGGGGCATCTGCGAGCCAATCCGCGCACTGCGTCCTCATATGAGGGCCTCCACAGTGGCTACACTTCTCCAGCGTTTCTTTACAGAAGCGCCGGCTGTGTCCATAACCGAGGCACATCGAGCATTGGACCAGTGGTGACTGGTCCGCCACTCTTATACGTTGCAGATCTACGTGCACCGTCTGTGCCTCGGTCATGCCTTGCCAAATTTTGGGGGAGACCCTCAATATTATGTGGTCGCAGTGCGGGTTGCGCGTCTTCTTCCTATAGGCTATCCGTACTCTATCTTCACTCTCATCTAGATTGGAAAACAAGGACCCATTTTGATTTCTAAGCGCTCTAAGCACGTCCTCGTCTGTGTTAATTCTGAGGACGTCCTTGAGTATCACCAATGGGTCCTTGTTTTTCATCTCTTCGATGTTGAGTTCCTCCGCCTCGGTTAGCCTTTCCTTCAATCTTTTCCTTTCTTCCTTGCTTTTACAGCTTAGTATGACTTTACTATCTTTCGCTTTCCTTACTTTGTTTATTACTAATCCTCCTTCCTTCGCGTTCACTACATTCCTAATCCTGCTAAGAACCTCCTCTCCCGTCTCTAGCTCATCCTTTGCAGTTACCGCGATTGAGTAGAGTGCTACTTGCTCCGCGCCTTGCCTCTTAAGGGGAGCTGCTGCCACACTTGCGTAGGTTTGTCTCTTTGTTATCTCTTTTAGTTCATCCACTTTCTCTGTATTTACCTTTAACATTTCAGTGTGTTCTTTGAGCTTATCTGTGATGTACTTTTTCAGATCCTCGACTTTGGCAGTTAGTCCCAAGTTTTCATATAGTGCTTTGTTTTTCTGCTCATCTAATATTTCATTGTACATATCATAAAATTTGTCCCTGTCTTCAGTCATCTCTATCAGTTTTACGGTGACTTCTTCAATTTGTGGGGACTGGGTGGACTGAGTGGACTGTGTGGCATTTTCCATCTCTGACTCCCTCAGTAACTGGTAGATACGCTCAGCTTCTTGGAGTACTACATTTTTAATACTAGTTTTTGTATTCCTAGAACTGCTTATGCTAAATTCCAGCCTACTGAAGCAGTCTTTGGCCTCGGCACTACGGTTAGGGTATTGGGCTTTTTCCGGTTCCGGTGAAGCTTCACTTCTCGCATCAGGTGTTCTTCCTAGTTGCCTGTCCTTCGGAATAGGTGGACTTGCGGTCACCTCTACCGACACCCTACGACCATGAGAGGGTCCTGCCTTCTCGGTAGACTCCTCTGCCATTATTTGTCGGGTTGGTTTTGCCTGGCTCGCAGGTCTTTCCGCGGTTTTCTTAGGAGTATGAAAACCGAACATATTTATAGTAGTTTTTCTCGTTAAAATACGCACGAACAGGTAGTCAGTTTGTAAATTGTAAAATTGTATATATTTAAAATAATGTTTTAATAGCTAAATTTTGTGTACTAATATTTATTTTTGTTTGTTTCAGATGTAGCTGCAGAGCAGCGGTCCAGTGTCTACAATACGGTATATAAATGCAGGTAAGTTTTGCAATACTATAATTAACTATTATATTGTCAGCATAAAACTTTTAAAGTAAAATAAAATTTTTCTACTTAAAGTAAGTCCTATTTCCTAACTAATTCTTAAAAACTAAGTCGCGTTCGTCCAATTAATGGGCCAAGAAAAGCAAAACTGCAATATTTACAAGATAAACAAATTTTTGACAAACAGAAACAAAAGGGGAAAGGGGGGGGGGGTACTTTAGGGAAGTGTACACAATATTGCAACTTAATTAAGCTTAAAACAAATTTATAAAATATTTGGGGGGGGGGGGGGGGGTTGTTTGGGAGGGGGGAAGGAGTACACTAATATTACACTTCAATATTACCTAAAAATAATTTTACAAAAAATAAATTTTTAAAATAGCCAATTAAATTCTAAAACTTTTACAATTTGTATGGGAAATATATTTTTAATGCCAGAGGGGAGGGAAAAATTTTGAAAAATAAAGAATTTAATTTGGACCGCACGAGATATCTAACCCACGGTTAGATATCGCAGGTCGGGGTCAAAAATTGCGTATCTCCTACCGTTTCCGAGTTATTGACAAAACAAGGTTATTTAATTGGTTGTGCGGTCGGAAAAAAGTGGGTCACGCTAAATAACTCGTGCGCTTAAGTACTAAAAATCTAATTTTTTCGCCAAAGTGTGCCTCACTATGGGGCCTACCCTTGAACAAAAAATAAGGGTAGGTCGTCGCTGATAATTTTGAATTTTGAATTTTTAAAAGAAAAGTCTAACCGCACAAAATTTTGAAGGGTTGTCTCCGGGCCAAAAATGCTCCTTTTTGAATTTTGAAAACGCCTCCTTGTTTCTCCTTTGGTCCTCTCGAGGATGGCGTACTCCAAATTCCGCTGGCTGGCCTGGATGGGTGACCTCGTGACCACGTGGGACTTGTTTTTTTGCCGATTACTCCGCGATGGGTACCGGCAAAAATTTGATTCGACCACGTGATCAAAGGTCTCCCGCAGGGCTTCCGAGTAGCACTTGAAAAAGTGGGGGTCACCGCTCTGGTTCTCCCACGATTTAATTTTCAAATTTTGAATTTTACCACTTTACCACTTTTTCCGAATTAACTTTTTAAACACTTCACTTCCAACTTTGCGGTTATCACCGGCGTGTCGGCCTCGTTAAGCCGAAAATTTTGATATATCACACGCTTTCGGGGTCGTAAAAAATACCACTATTTCGGAATTAAATTGTAAATTATTCCGTGGAAAATCCCTGGACCGTGGCGTACCGGGCGGAGGTTGGGACGCGACTGGTTAGGTTAGGTTAGGTTAGGTTAGGTTAGGTTAGGTTGGGGTGCAATGCCAGGATACCTCCACGTTGCCTCGGGTGCTGCAATTCCCTCTTAATGCTTGCATTCGGGGGGAAGGGCAGCACCTGGACCGGTGCACCCTGGGCAACGGCTAACAACTTTCCTTCGGGGATCTTGTTAGCCGTTGGCGAAATTCCTGGCGGGGGGGGGGCCTCTCTGCGATCCCTATGCCTCGGCATAGGGCGCAGCAGAGAGGCGGGGACTCGCACCGTCGCATCCTTGGCATGGGAGGCGGTGGTGCGAGTCAAGGCGGCCTCTCGTTGTCGAGCAATTAGCCATGCTCGACAATGGGAGGACCGGGGAGGTGGTCCCTCTTCTGTTCGCAGGGGGGGGACCAAGGAGCGGGGGAGGGAGTGTCTTATCGCTCCCTCGCTCCAGAGGGTGGGGCGATGTCCAGGAGTAAGCGGCATCGCCCCTGGTGAGGGAGGGGCTTAAAAACCCCTCCGGGAGGGGGCTTTATACACCCCCCCCCGAGGAGGAGCGCGCGCCGTCGCCTTTGGTCGGAGGGGCGACGGTGGCGCGCTAGTGGGCAGCAGGCGGCTGCAGGATCGGCCTCTCACCGTCGATTCGTTGCGGTCGTCTCGACGAGGAGAGGCCCGGGGAGGTGGGGGGCGGGGGAGAGAGATTGCCATCCTCTCGCTCCTCCGCTCCAGAGGGCGGGGGCGATGCCCCGTTATAGCCCCGGGGCATCGCTATCGCTCTCGCGAATGAAGGAGGGGCTTTGTACACCCCTCCGGGGAGGGGGCTCTATACACCCCCCCCCCGTGGAGGATCGCGCCGACGTCTCTGAGGGCCGGAGGCGGCGGCGCGAGTGGCAGCAGGTGGCTGCAGAATTGGCCTCTCACCGTCGACCGTCTTGCTAGGAGCGCTCGACGAGGAGAGGTCTGGGGAGGGGGCTTTATACACCCCCCCCCGTGGAGGAGCTCGCGCCGTCGTCTCCCTGCCTATTGCGGCAGACAACGGCGCAAGCTAGGGGCGGGGGAAAGAGAACGGAGTACTCTCTCTCCCCCACTCCTGAGGGCGCGGTGACGGAGCCGGGATTAAATTCCTGACTCCGTCCCTGCGGCGGGGACTCGGGGCGCTGGATGTGGGCCATCCAACGTCCCTGAAAACAGGGTCCCCCAGAGGAGTTGGTGCCCCAGATGTTCCGGGGCATCACTCGAGGAGGAGGAGGGGCTTTATACACCCCTCCGGGAGGGGGCTTTATACACCCCCCCCCGAGGAGGGCTCGCTCCTGCACGGAGCGAGCAACAGCGCAAGCGGGGCTGCGGAGAATGCGCAAGCGGGCCCGCGGCCCCGCTTCCAGCTGAGTAGGCGGAACATCGTGGAGGTTTTAGTCGGTATGGGTGCCCCTTCCGGGCATCGAGCCCGACACTACCCGTGGCCGACCCAGCCGCGGGTGTGCGTAAATGCATTTCCCCCACGTTAAAAAAAAAAAAAAAAAAAAAAAAAAAAAAAGGTTAGGTTAGGTTGGGGTGCAATGGGGTGCAATGCCAGGATACCTCCACGAAACCCCGGGTGTTGTAGTTCCTCTTGAATGCTTGCATTCGGGGGGAAGGGCAACACTTGGCTCGGTGCACCCTGGGCAACGGTTAATAACTTTCCTTCGGGGATCTTGTTAGCCGTTGGCTGAATTCCTGGCGGGGTCTCTCTGCGATCCCTATGTCTCGGCATAGGGCGCAGCAGAGAGACGGGGAGGGGGCGATGAAGGATCGCCCCAGCGGACCTTCGGGTCGTGGGATGGCCGGCCTTCAAGGCTGGCGGCGCGGCAGGGAGGGTCAACTCGGCCACCCTGTCGGGCACTTCGGGACGGTGCAGTTCTGTCTGCAGAGGGCTTTCGGGCCGGGGGATGGCGGACCTTCAAGGTCTGCGGCGCGGCGGGGAGGGTCAATTCGGCCGCCCCGTCGGGCACGCTGGTGGAAGCCAGTGTTTTGTGTGTGTCTGAGTGTATGTTTCTGTGTGTGTTTTTATAGGCAGCCGGCACTTTACGCCGGCACCCAAAACTATGGCTGATTCAAAGAGATGTAATGTACCCCAGGGAGGTAAAGCCGGAAACGGACAATCCTTCCCTCCTCCGGGAGGCTGCCCCTCGTATTCTGGGGGGGGCAAGAGTCGCCATTTAACGTCAATCGAGATCATGGAGTGTCCCAAGGGGGACGAGAAGAGGAGGTCATTGAGGAGAGAGCCCGCTCTGGACTCCGACGACTACTCGTCGGATTCCAGACCCGGCTCCGCGATGAGCATTGCGTCATCAGGACGCAAGAGGAGGAACAGCGGCGGTGGAAGTGGCTCAGATTCCGACGGGGATCGGGGCTCTAGACCACCAGCCGCTAGGAGAGGAAGAGGTCGCCCTCCATCCACGGGCCAATACGTCGGGCTCGCCAAGGCGAAGGCGGAGTTGAACGCACTCAAGCGTGAAGAACTCCGCCTGCAGGCCGAGGCGGACCTGGCGAACTACGTCCGGGAGGACAGAGAACGGAGGAAAGCTCGCACGTTGACGAGGACCGGGAGCGATTCTGGCCCCAAGTCAAGTCACGAGCTAGTGAGCGCTGTTGCAGACAGTCTCACTGTCATCACGGAGGTCGCGACGAAGTCGTCGAACCTTAAGGGGACACTAGTCCGGAGCCTTAAGGACGCGGCGGCTTCGATCCGGGAGGCGGTCACGGAGTTGTCTTCACTCTCCGTGTCCGATGAGAACCAGCTCCTCCAGGCCGACAACGCTCGGCTGAAGGCGGAAGTGGGCGATCTCCGTAAGGAGGTCGCTCAGATGAAGCTGGATATGGAGGAGCTGAAGAGGGCACAGAGGCAGACGGTGGCTCCCTCGGTCGTTCGCGAGAGCGTCGAGGTCGAGCCGATCCGTCCTGCCTCGCAGACACGGCGTGGAAGCGGAGCGATCCGCCGAAACGCCCCACCGGACGAGGACGGGGGCGAGTTCGAGCGTGACATCATGGTGAAGGTGGGGACCATGGTGAACGCTCGGCTCGAGGCACTAGCGCGCAGGCTTCCTCCAGAGCCGCGTGCTCGGCCCCCACTAGCAGCGGACAAGAGGCAGGGTAAGGCAGCCACAGCTGCGGCCCCTGCCCCTGTGCCGGCAGTCGGGGAGCAGAAACGGACGAGAAAAAGGAAGAAGAAGAAGAAGAAGGCCGGCGCTGGTCCTTTACAACCAGCGTCGGCGAAACAGCCCAAGGCACTGCCCCCAGCGCCGAAGGCTATGAAGGAGAAATGGAGCGACGTGGCGAGGCGTGGCAAAACCAATGGGTCTGGTGCGGTGCAGAGAGCACCGCAGACCAGGAACCCGGCGGCAAAGCTGCGCCCGCCACGTACGTCAGCCGTGGTCCTGACTCTCGAGCCTATTGCTCGGGAGAAAGGGTTCACGTACATGGACGCGCTCAATAAGGCCAAGTCGTCCATTGTCCTGACCGACCACGGCATACCGCCTCTGAGCTTCCGAATTTCGCAAGCCGGGGCGCGTATGCTGGAGGTCAATGGTCCGGACAGTGCCGACAAAGCCGATTTACTGGCGGAGAAGATTAAGGAAGTAGTACCGGCGGAGTTCGTCCGCGTCACCAGGCCGTCGAAGTGCGCAGAAATGCGCATTTCCGGCCTCGACGACTCCGTCACGTCGGACGAGGTAGCGGAGGCGGTCGCGCGCATCGGCGGATGCTCGATCGACTCCATCAGGTATAGCGAGGTTCGCACAAACCTGATCGGAGTCGGCTCGATGTGGCTGAGATGCCCGATCGCCGCCGCCAAGGAGGTGGCACTGGGGGGCACACTGCTCGTAGGTTGGACCTCGGCAAGGGTCCACCTGCTGGAGCGCAAGCCCTTTGTGTGCTTCAAATGTCTGGAGGTAGGTCACGTACGTGCTAAGTGCCCATCCAAGGTGGACCGCAGCGATAAGTGTTATCGCTGCGGACAGCCTGGACACGTAGCGAGCGTATGCACCGCTGCGGCTCGCTGCATGCTGTGTGCGGCAGCGAACCAAAGCGCTGACCATAGGATGGGAGGCAAGGGTTGCAACGCCCTCAAGCCCAAGCCCAAGCAGAGGATGGGAGACGGAGCGAGGGTGGATCGTAAGACCACTTCGACTCCGGCCCGCCCTGCGAAGGCGAAGGCTAAGGACATGCCGATGTCTGTTGACCCTGGGCCTAGTGCCCCGGGTCCGGGACGTCGGTGATGTCGGGATCGGCGGGTGACGAACGGGGGTTCGTCGTCCGCACGCCAATCGATCCCCCAAGCGGGTCGGCGCACTGGGTGCCTGGTGCGCTGATGCCGAGAGGGCACGTCCTGACGAGGACGTTAGGAAGAGTGTCACGCCTGCGGGCTGTGGCTGCCGCGGACAGGGATACGGAAGAGTCGTTCCACGTACTCGCGTCCCTGTCGCGATCGCGGAAGGGAAGGGGCACCCCAGGTTTTTAGTGAGTATACCGCCTCACTTTAGGAGGTGGGAGTCTCACATATCCTCCGGCTCCCCCCGGTGCTGGAGGAATCCGTAATTTGGATTTTCCTGGGTTAAAAAAAAAAAAAAAAAAAAAAAAAAAAAAAAAAAAAAAAAAAAAAAAAAGGTTGGGGTGCAATGCCAGGATACCTCCACGTTGCCTCGGGTGCTGCAATTCCCTCTTAATGCTTGCATTCGGGGGGAAGGGCAGCACCTGGACCGGTGCACCCTGGGCAACGGTTAACAACTTTCCTTCGGGGATCTTGTTAGCCGTTGGCGAAATTCCTGGCGGGGGGGGGCCTTTCTGCGATCCCTATGCCTCGGCATAGGGCGCAGCAGAGAGGCGGGGACTCGCACCGTCGCATCCTTGGCATGGGAGGCGGTGGTGCGAGTCAAGGCGGCCTCTCGTTGTCGAGCAATTAGCCATGCTCGACAATGGGAGGACCGGGGAGGTGGTCCCTCTTCTGTTCGCAGGGGGGGGACCAAGGAGCGGGGGAGGGAGTGTCCTATCGCTCTCTCGCTCCAGAGGGTGGGGCGATGTCCAGGAGTAAGCGGCATCGCCTCTGGTGAGGGAGGGGCTTAAAAGCCCCTCCGGGAGGGGGCTTTATACACCCCCCCCCGAGGAGGAGCGCGCGCCGTCACCTTTGGTCGGAGGGGCGACGGTGGCGCGCTAGTGGGCAGCAGGCGGCTGCAGGTTCGGCCTCTCACCGTCGATTCGTTGCGTCCGTCTCGACGAGGAGAGGCCCGGGGAGGTAAGGGGCGGGGGAGAGAGATTGCCATCCTCTCGCTCCTCCGCTCCAGAGGGCGGGGGCGATGCCCCGTTGTAGCCCCGGGACATCGCTATCGCTCTCGCGAATTGAGGAGGGGCTTTGTACACCCCTCCGGGGAGGGGGCTCTATACACCCCCCCCCGTGGAGGAACTCGCGCCGTCGTCTCCCTGCCTATTGCGGCAGACAACGGCGCGAGTTAGGGGCGAGGGAAAGAGAACGGAGTACTCTCTCTCCCCCGCTCCTGAGGGCGCGGTGACGGAGCCGGGATTAAATTCCTGACTTCATCCCTGCGGCGGGGACTCGGGGCGCTGGATGTGGGCCATCCAACGTCCCAAACAGGGTCCCCCAGAGGAGTTGGTGCCCCAGATGTTCCGGGGCATCACTCGAGGAGGAGGAGGGGCTTTATACACCCCTCCGGGAGGGGGCTTTATACACCCCCCCCCCGAGGAGGGCTTGCTCCTGCACGGAGCGAGCAACAGCGCAGGCGGGGCTGCGGAGAATGCGCAAGCGGGCCCGCGGCCCCGCTTCCAGCTGAGTAGGCGGAACATCGTGGAGGTTTTAGTCGGTATGGGTAGCCCTTCCGGCACCGAGCCCGACACTACCCGTGGCCGACCCAGCCGCGGGTGTGCGTAAATGCATTTCCCCCACGTTAAAAAAAAAAAAAAAAAAAAAAAAGGTTAGGTTAGGTTGGGGTGCAATGCCAGGATACCTCCACGAAACCCCGGGTGTTGTAGTTCCTCTTGAATGCTTGCATTCGGGGGGAAGGGCAACACTTGGCTCGGTGCACCCTGGGCAACGGTTAATAACTTTCCTTCGGGGATCTTGTTAGCCGTTGGCTGAATTCCTGGCGGGGTCTCTCTGCGATCCCTATGTCTCGGCATAGGGCGCAGCAGAGAGACGGGGAGGGGGCGATGAAGGATCGCCCCAGTGGACCTTCGGGTCGTGGGATGGCCGGCCTTCAAGGCTGGCGGCGCGGCAGGGAGGGTCAACTCGGCCACCCTGTCGGGCACCTCGGGATGGAGCAGTTCTGTCTGCAGTGGGCCTTCGGGCCGGGGGATGGCGGACCTTCAAGGTCTGCGGCGCGGCGGGGAGGGTCAATTCGGCCACCCCGTCGGGCAAGCTGGCGGCAAGCCAGTTTTGTGTGTGTTTGCGTGAGTGTTTGTGTGTGTGTTCTTATAGGCAGCCGGCACTTTACGCCGGCACCCCAAAACATGGCAGATTCAAATAGATGTAGATTACCCCAGGGAGGTAAAGCCGGAAACGGACAATCCTTCCCTCCTCCGGGAGGCTGCCCCTCGTATTCTGGGGGGGGCAAGAATCGCCATTCATCGTCTAAAGTTGTGAAGATTGTGGAGTGTCCCAAGAGGGACGAGAGGAGGAGTAGAGAGCCCGCTCTGGACTCTGACGATTTAGAGTCGTCGGGTTCCAGACCCGGCTCCGCCATGAGCGTCGAGTCGATAGGACGCAAGAGGAGGAACCCTAGCAGTGCTGGTACTGCCTCTGACTCTGATGAGGAGCAGAGCAGTAGACCACCTGCTAGGAGAGGAAGAGGTCGCCCACCAACTACTGGCCAGTACGTCGGGCTCGCCAAGGCGCAAGCGGAGTTGAACGCACTCAAGCGTGAAGAACTCCGCTTGCAGGCCGAGGCTGAGCTGACGAGCTATGTAAGGGAGCAGACGGAAAGGACGAGAGCTCGCGCTTCGCTGAGGTCCGGAAGTGATTCCGGTCCCAAATCGAGCAGCGAGCTGGTGAGCGCTGTCGTTGACAGTCTCACCGTAATCAAGGAGGTCGCGACGAAGTCGTCGAACCTTAAGGGGACACTAGTCCGGAGCCTTAAGGACGCGGCGGCTTCGATCCACGAGGCGGTCACGGAGATGTCTTCTCTCTCCGTGTCCGATGAGAACCGGCTCCTCCAGGCCGACAACGCTCGGCTGAAGGCGGAAGTGGGCGATCTTCGTAAGGAGGTCGCCCAGATGAAGCTGGATATGGAGGAGCTGAGGAGGGCACAGAGGCAGACGGTGGCTCCCTCGGTCGCTCGCGAGAGCGTCGAGGTCGAGCCGGTCCGTCCTGCCTCGCAGACACGGCGTGGAAGCGGAGCGATCCGCCGAAACGCCCCACCGGACGAGGACAGAGGCGAGTTCGAGCGTGACATCATGGTGAAGGTGGGGACCATGGTGAACGCTCGGCTCGAGGCGCTAGCGCGCAGGCTTCCTCCAGAGCCGCGTGCTCGGCCCCCACTAGCAGCGGGGAAGGGTAAGGCAGCCACAGCTGCGGCCCCTGCCCCTGTGCCGGCAGTCGGGGAGCCGAAACGGAAAAGGAAACGCAAGAAGAGGAAGAAGAAGGCCGGCGCTGGTCCTTTACAACCAGCGTCGGCGAAACAGCCCAAGGCACTGCCCCCAGCGCCGAAGGCTATGAAGGAGAAATGGAGCGACGTGGCGAGGCGTGGCAAAACCAATGGGTCTGGTGCGGTGCAGAGGGCACCGCAGACCAGGAACCCGGCGGCAAAGCTGCGCCCGCCACGTACGTCAGCCGTGGTCCTGACTCTCGAGCCTATTGCTCGGGAGAAAGGGTTCACGTACATGGACGCGCTCAATAAGGCCAAGTCGTCCATTGTCTTGACCGACCACGGCATACCGCCTCTAAGCTTCCGTATTTCGCAAGCTGGGGCGCGTATGCTGGAGGTCAATGGTCCGGACAGTGCCGACAAAGCCGATTTACTGGCGGAGAAGATTAAGGAGGTAGTACCGGCGGAGTTCGTCCGCGTCACCAGGCCGTCGAAGTGCGCAGAAATGCGCATTTCCGGCCTCGACGACTCCGTCACGTCGGACGAGGTAGCGGAGGCGGTCGCGCGCATCGGCGGATGCTCGATCGACTCCATCAGGTATAGCGAGGTTCGCACAAACCTGATTGGAGTCGGCTCGATGTGGCTGAGATGCCCGATCGCCGCCGCCAAGGAGGTGGCACTGGGGGGCACACTGCTCGTAGGTTGGACCTCGGCAAGGGTCCACCTGCTGGAGCGCAAGCCCTTTGTGTGCTTCAAATGTCTGGAGGTAGGTCACGTACGTGCTAAGTGCCCATCCAAGGTGGACCGCAGCGATAAGTGTTATCGCTGCGGACAGCCTGGACACGTAGCGAGCGTATGCACCGCTGCGGCTCGCTGCATGCTGTGTGCGGCAGCGAACCAAAGCGCTGACCATAGGATGGGAGGCAAGGGTTGCAACGCCCTCAAGCCCAAGCCCAAGCAGAGGATGGGAGACGGAGCGAGGGTGGATCGCAAGACCACTTCGACTCCGGCCCGCCCTGCGAAGGCGAAGGCTAAGGACATGCCGATGTCTGTTGACCCTGGGCCTAGTGCCCCGGGTCCGGGACGTTGGTGATGTCGGGATCGGCGGGTGACGAACGGGGGTTCGTCGTCTGCACGCCAATCGATCCCCCAAGCGGGTCGGCGCACTGGGTGCCTGGTGCGCTGATGCCGAGAGGACACGTCCTGACGAGGACGTTAGGAAGAGTGTCACGCCTGCGGGCTGTGGCTGCCGCGGACAGGGATACGGAAGAGTCGTCCCACGTACTCGCGTCCCTGTCGCGATCGCGGAAGGGAAGGGGCACCCCAGGTTTTTAGTGAGTATACCGCCTCACTTTAGGAGGTGGGAGTCTCACATATCCTCCGGCTCCCCCCGGGGCTGGAGGAATCCGTAATCTGGATTTTCCTGGGTTAAAAAAAAAAAAAAAAAAAAAAAAAAAAAAAAGGTTAGGTTAGGTTGGGGTGCAATGCCAGGATACCTCCACGTTGCCTCGGGTGCTGCAATTCCCTCTTAATGCTTGCATTCGGGGGGAAGGGCAGCACCTGGACCGGTGCACCCTGGGCAACGGTTAACAACTTTCCTTAGGGGATCTTGTTAGCCGTTGGCGAAATTCCTGGCAGGGGGGGGGCCTCTCTGCGATCCCTATGCCTTGGCATAGGGCGCAGCAGAGAGGCGGGGACTCGCACCGTCGCATCCTTGGCATGGGAGGCGGTGGTGCGAGTCAAGGCGGCCTCTCGTTGTTGAGCAATCAGCCATGCTCGACAATGGGAGGACCGGGGAGGTGGTCCCTCTTCTGTTCGCAGGGGGGGGACCAAGGAGCGGGGGAGGGAGTGTCCTATCGCTCTCTCGCTCCAGAGGGTGGGGCGATGTCCAGGAGTAAGCGGCATCGCCCCTGGTGAGGGAGGGGCTTAAAAGCCCCTCCGGGAGGGGGCTTTATACACCCCCCCCCGAGGAGGAGCGCGCGCCGTCACCTTTGGTCGGAGGGGCGACGGTGGCGCGCTAGTGGGCAGCAGGCGGCTGCAGGTTCGGTCTCTCACCGTCGATTCGTTGCGTCCGTCTCGACGAGGAGAGGCCCGGGGAGGTAAGGGGCGGGGGAGAGAGATTGCCATCCTCTCGCTCCTCCGCTCCAGAGGGCGGGGGCGATGCCCCGTTGTAGCCCCGGGACATCGCAATCGCTCTCGCGAATTGAGGAGGGGCTTTGGACACCCCTCCGGGGAGGGGGCTCTATACACCCCCCCCCGTGGAGGAACTCGCGCCGTCGTCTCCCTGCCTATTGCAGCAGACAACGGCGCGAGTTAGGGGCGAGGGAAAGAGAACGGAGTACTCTCTCTCCCCCGCTCCTGAGGGCGCGGTGACGGAGCCGGGATTAAATTCCTGACTCCGTCCCTGCGGCGGGGACTCGGGGCGCTGGATGTGGGCCATCCAACGTCCCAAACAGGGTCCCCCAGAGGAGTTGGTGCCCCAGATGTTCCGGGGCATCACTCGAGGAGGAGGAGGGGCTTTATACACCCCTCCGGGAGGGGGCTTTATACACCCCCCCCGAGGAGGGCTCGCTCCTGCACGGAGCGAGCAACAGCGCAAGCGGGGCTGCGGAGAATGCGCAAGCGGGCCCGCGGCCCTGCTTCCAGCTGAGTAGGCGGAACATCGTGGAGGTTTTAGTCGGTATGGGTGCCCCTTCCGGGCATCGAGCCCGACACTACCCGTGGCCGACCCAGCCGCGGGTGTGCGTAAATGCATTTCCCCCACGTTAAAAAAAAAAAAAAAAAAAAAAAAAAAAAAAAAAAAAAAAAAAGGTTAGGTTAGGTTAGGTTAGGTTAGGGCACGTCCTGACGAGGACGTAAGGAAGAGTGCCGCGCCTGCGGGCTGTGGCTGCCGCGGACAGGGATACGGAGGAATCGTACCACGTACCCGCGTCCCTGTCGCGATCGCGGAAGAGAAGGGGCACCCCAGGTTTTTAGTGAGTATACCGCCTCACTTTAGGAGGTGGGAGTCTCACATATCCTCCGGCTCCCCCCGGGGCTGGAGGAATCCGTAATTTGGATTTTCCTGGGTTAAAAAAAAAAAAAAAAAAAAAAAAAAAAAAAAAAAAAAAAAAAAAAAAAAAAAAAAAAAAAAAAAAAAGGTTAGGTTAGGTTGGGGTGCAATGCCAGGATACCTCCACGAAACCCCGGGTGTTGTAGTTCCTCTTGAATGCTTGCATTCGGGGGGAAGGGCAACACTTGGCTCGGTGCACCCTGGGCAACGGTTAATAACTTTCCTTCGGGGATCTTGTTAGCCGTTGGCTGAATTCCTGGCGGGGTCTCTCTGCGATCCCTATGTCTCGGCATAGGGCGCAGCAGAGAGACGGGGAGGGGGCGATGAAGGATCGCCCCAGCGGACCTTCGGGTCGTGGGATGGCCGGCCTTCAAGGCTGGCGGCGCGGCAGGGAGGGTCAACTCGGCCACCCTGTCGGGCACCTCGGGATGGAGCAGTTCTGTCTGCAGTGGGCCTTCGGGCCGGGGGATGGCGGACCTTCAAGGTCTGCGGCGCGGCGGGGAGGGTCAAGTCGGCCACCTCGTCGGGCAAGCTGGCGGTCAAGCCAGTTTTGTGTGTGTTTGCGTGAGTGTTTGTTTGTGTGTTTTTATAGGCAGCCGGCACTTTACGCCGGCACCCCAAAACATGGCAGATTCAAAGAGACAAGTAAAACTACCCCAGGGAGGTAAAGCCGGCAACGGACAATCCTTCCCTCCTCCGGGAGGCTGCCCCTCGTATTCTGGGGGGGGCAAGAGTCGCCATTTATCGTCAATTGAAATTGTGGAGTGTCCCAAGAGGGACGAGAAGAGGACGTCATTGAGGAGAGAGCCCGCTCTGGACTCCGACGACTATTCGTCGGATTCCAGACCCGGCTCCGCGATGAGCATTGCGTCATCAGGACGCAAGAGGAGGAACAGCGGCGGTGGAAGTGGCTCAGATTCCGACGGGGATCGGGGCTCTAGACCACCAGCCGCTAGGAGAGGAAGAGGTCGCCCTCCAACCACGGGCCAATACGTCGGGCTCGCCAAGGCGAAGACGGAGTTGAACGCACTCAAGCGTGAAGAACTCCGCCTGCAGGCCGAGGCGGACCTGGCGAACTACGTCCGGGAGGACAGAGAACGGAGGAAAGCTCGCACGTTGACGAGGACCGGGAGCGATTCTGGCCCCAAGTCAAGTCACGAGCTAGTGAGCGCTGTTGCAGACAGTCTCACTGTCATCACGGAGGTCGCGACGAAGTCGTCGAACCTTAAGGGGACACTAGTCCGGAGCCTTAAGGACGCGGCGGCTTCGATCCGGGAGGCGGTCACGGAGTTGTCTTCACTCTCCGTGTCCGATGAGAACCAGCTCCTCCAGGCCGACAACGCTCGGCTGAAGGCGGAAGTGGGCGATCTCCGTAAGGAGGTCGCTCAGATGAAGCTGGATATGGAGGAGCTGAAGAGGGCACAGAGGCAGACGGTGGCTCCCTCGGTCGTTCGCGAGAGCGTCGAGGTCGAGCCGATCCGTCCTGCCTCGCAGACACGGCGTGGAGGCGGAGCGATCCGCCGAAACGCCCCACCGGACAAGGACGGAGACGAGTTCGAGCGGGACATCATGGTGAAGGTGGGGACCATGATGAACGCTCGGCTCGAGGCGCTGGCACGCAGGCTTCCTCCGGAGCCGCGTACCCGGCCCCCACTAGCAGCAGACAAGAGGCAGGGTAAGGCAGCCACAGCTGCGGCCCCTGCCCCTGTGCCGGCAGTCGGGGAGCCGAAAAGGAAGAGACGTAAGAAGAAGAAGAAGAAGAAGAAGGCCGGCGCTGGTCCTTTACAACCAGCGTCGGCGAAACAGCCCAAGGCACTGCCCCCAGCGCCGAAGGCTATGAAGGAGAAATGGAGCGACGTGGCGAGGCGTGGCAAAACCAATGGGTCTGGTGCGGTGCAGAGGGCACCGCAGACCAGGAACCCGGCGGCAAAGCTGCGCCCGCCACGTACGTCAGCCGTGGTCCTGACTCTCGAGCCTATTGCTCGGGAGAAAGGGTTCACGTACATGGACGCGCTCAATAAGGCCAAGTCGTCCATTGTCCTGGCCGACCACGGCATACCGCCTCTGAGCTTCCGAATTTCGCAAGCCGGGGCGCGTATGCTGGAGGTCAAGGGTCCGGACAGTGCCGACAAAGCCGATTTACTGGCGGAGAAGATTAAGGAGGTAGTACCGGCGGAGTTCGTCCGCGTCACCAGGCCGTCGAAGTGCGCAGAAATGCGTATTTCCGGCCTCGACGACTCCGTCACTTCGGACGAGGTAGCGGAGGCGGTCGCGCGCATCGGCGGATGCTCGATCGACTCCATCAGGTATAGCGAGGTTCGCACAAACCTGATCGGAGTCGGCTCGATGTGGCTGAGATGCCCGATCGCCGCCGCCAAGGAGGTGGCACTGGGGGGCACACTGCTCGTAGGTTGGACCTCGGCAAGGGTCCACCTGCTGGAGCGCAAGCCCTTTGTGTGCTTCAAATGTCTGGAGGTAGGTCACGTACGTGCTAAGTGCCCATCCAAGGTGGACCGCAGCGATAAGTGTTATCGCTGCGGACAGCCTGGACACGTAGCGAGCGTATGCACCGCTGCGGCTCGCTGCATGCTGTGTGCGGCAGCGAACCAAAGCGCTGACCATAGGATGGGAGGCAAGGGTTGCAACGCCCTCAAGCCCAAGCCCAAGCAGAGGATGGGAGACGGAGCGAGGGTGGATCGTAAGACCACTTCGACTCCGGCCCGCCCTGCGAAGGCGAAGGCTAAGGACATGCCGATGTCTGTTGACCCTGGGCCTAGTGCCCCGGGTCCGGGACGTCGGTGATGTCGGGATCGGCGGGTGACGAACGGGGGTTCGTCGTCCGCACGCCAATCGATCCCCCAAGCGGGTCGGCGCACTGGGTGCCTGGTGCGCTGATGCCGAGAGGGCACGTCCTGACGAGGACGTTAGGAAGAGTGTCACGCCTGCGGGCTGTGGCTGCCGCGGACAGGGATACGGAAGAGTCGTCCCACGTACTCGCGTCCCTGTCGCGATCGCGGAAGGGAAGGGGCACCCCAGGTTTTTAGTGAGTATACCGCCTCACTTTAGGAGGTGGGAGTCTCACATATCCTCCGGCTCCCCCCGGGGCTGGAGGAATCCGTAATTTGGATTTTCCTGGGTAAAAAAAAAAAAAAAAAAAAAAAAAAAAAAAAAAAAAAAAAAAAAGGTTAGGTTAGGTTGGGGTGCAATGCCAGGATACCTCCACGTTGCCTCGGGTGCTGCAATTCCCTCTTAATGCTTGCATTCGGGGGGAAGGGCAGCACCTGGACCGGTGCACCCTGGGCAACGGCTAACAACTTTCCTTCGGGGATCTTGTTAGCCGTTGGCGAAATTCCTGGCGGGGGGGGGGGCCTCTCTGCGATCCCTATGCCTCGGCATAGGGCGCAGCAGAGAGGCGGGGACTCGCACCGTCGCATCCTTGGCATGGGAGGCGGTGGTGCGAGTCAAGGCGGCCTCTCGTTGTCGAGCAATTAGCCATGCTCGACAATGGGAGGACCGGGGAGGTGGTCCCTCTTCTGTTCGCAGGGGGGGGACCAAGGAGCGGGGGAGGGAGTGTCTTATCGCTCCCTCGCTCCAGAGGGTGGGGCGATGTCCAGGAGTAAGCGGCATCGCCCCTGGTGAGGGAGGGGCTTAAAAACCCCTCCGGGAGGGGGCTTTATACACCCCCCCCCGAGGAGGAGCGCGCGCCGTCGCCTTTGGTCGGAGGGGCGACGGTGGCGCGCTAGTGGGCAGCAGGCGGCTGCAGGATCGGCCTCTCACCGTCGATTCGTTGCGGTCGTCTCGACGAGGAGAGGCCCGGGGAGGGGGGGGGCGGGGGAGAGAGATTGCCATCCTCTCGCTCCTCCGCTCCAGAGGGCGGGGGCGATGCCCCGTTATAGCCCCGGGGCATCGCTATCGCTCTCGCGAATGAAGGAGGGGCTTTGTACACCCCTCCGGGAGGGGGCTCTATACACCCCCCCCCCGTGGAGGATCGCGCCGACGTCTCTGAGGGCCGGAGGCGGCGGCGCGAGTGGCAGCAGGTGGCTGCAGAATTGGCCTCTCACCGTCGACCGTCTTGCTAGGAGCGCTCGACGAGGAGAGGTCTGGGGAGGGGGCTTTATACACCCCCCCCCGTGGAGGAGCTCGCGCCGTCGTCTCCCTGCCTATTGCGGCAGACAACGGCGCATGCTAGGGGCGGGGGAAAGAGAACGGAGTACTCTCTCTCCCCCACTCCTGAGGGCGCGGTGACGGAGCCGGGATTAAATTCCTGACTCCGTCCCTGCGGCGGGGACTCGGGGCGCTGGATGTGGGCCATCCAACGTCCCTGAAAACAGGGTCCCCCAGAGGAGTTGGTGCCCCAGATGTTCCGGGGCATCACTCGAGGAGGAGGAGGGGCTTTATACACCCCTCCGGGAGGGGGTTTTATACACCCCCCCCCCGAGGAGGGCTCGCTCCTGCACGGAGCGAGCAACAGCGCAAGCGGGGCTGCGGAGAATGCGCAAGCGGGCCCGCGGCCCCGCTTCCAGCTGAGTAGGCGGAACATCGTGGAGGTTTTAGTCGGTATGGGTGCCCCTTCCGGGCATCGAGCCCGACACTACCCGTGGCCGACCCAGCCGCGGGTGTGCGTAAATGCATTTCCCCCACGTTAAAAAAAAAAAAAAAAAAGGTTAGGTTAGGTTGGGGTGCAATGGGGTGCAAGGCCAGGATACCTCCACGAAACCCCGGGTGTTGTAGTTCCTCTTGAATGCTTGCATTCGGGGGGAAGGGCAACACTTGGCTCGGTGCACCCTGGGCAACGGTTAATAACTTTCCTTCGGGGATCTTGTTAGCCGTTGGCTGAATTCCTGGCGGGGTCTCTCTGCGATCCCTATGTCTCGGCATAGGGCGCAGCAGAGAGACGGGGAGGGGGCGATGAAGGATCGCCCCAGCGGACCTTCGGGTCGTGGGATGGCCGGCCTTCAAGGCTGGCGGCGCGGCAGGGAGGGTCAACTCGGCCACCCTGTCGGGCACTTTGGGACGGTGCAGTTCTGTCTGCAGAGGGCTTTCGGGCCGAGGGATGGCGGACCTTCAAGGTCTGCGGCGCGGCGGGGAGGGTCAATTCGGCCGCCCCGTCGGGCATGCTGGTGGAAGCCAGTGTTTTGTGTGTGTTTGTGTTGAGTGTTTGTGTTCTTGTGTGTTTTATAGGCAGCCGGCACTTTACGCCGGCACCCAAAACAATGGCAGATTTAAAGAGAAGTAAACTACCCCAGGGAGGTAAAGCCGGCAACGGACAATCCTTCCCTCCTCCGGGAGGCTGCCCCTCGTATTCTGGGGGGGGCAAAAGTCGCCATTTAACTTCAGTTGAGATCGTAGAGTGTCCCAAGGGGGACGAGAAGAGGAGGTCGATGAGGAGAGAGCCCGCCCTGGACTCCGACGACTACTCGTCGGAATCCAGACCCGGCTCCGCGATGAGCATCGCGTCGTCATCGGGACGCAAAAGGAGGAATAGCAGCGGTGGAAGTGGAACCGATTCCGACGGGGATCGGGGCACTAGACCGCCGGCTGCAAGAAGAGGAAGAGGACGCCCACCAACTACCGGCCAATACGTCGGGCTCGCCAAGGCGCAAGCGGAGTTGAACGCACTCAAGCGTGAAGAACTCCGCTTGCAGGCCGAGGCTGAGCTGACGAAATATGTCCGGCAGCAGTCAGAGAGGACGAGAGCTCGCGCTCCGGTTAGGTCTGGAAGTGATTCTGGCCCGAAATCGAGTGGCGAGCTAGTGAGTGCTGTCGTTGACAGCCTCACCATTATCAAGGAGGTCGCGACGAAGTCGTCGAACCTTAAGGGGACACTAGTCCGGAGCCTTAAGGACGCGGCGGCTTCGATCCACGAGGCGGTCACGGAGATGTCTTCTCTCTCCGTGTCCGATGAGAACCGGCTCCTCCAGGCCGACAACGCTCGGCTGAAGGCGGAAGTGGGCGATCTTCGCAAGGAGGTCGCCCAGATGAAGCTGGATATGGAGGAGCTGAGGAGGGCACAGAGGCAGACGGTGGCTCCCTCGGTCGCTCGCGAGAGCGTCGAGGTCGAGCCGATCCGTCCTGCCTCGCAGACACGGCGTGGAAGCGGAGTGATCCGCCGAAACGCCCCAACACCGGATAAGGATGGAGACGAGTTCGAGCGGGAGATCATGGTGAAGGTGGGGACCATGGTCAACGCTCGACTCGAGGCGCTGGCACGCAGGCTTCCTCCGGAGCCGCGTACTCGGCCCCCACTAGCAGCGGACAAGAGGCAGGGTAAGGCAGCCACAGCTGCGGCCCCTGCCCCTGTGCCGGCAGTCGGGGAGCCGAAACGGAAAAGGAAACGGAAGAAGAAGAAGAAGAAGGTCGGCGCTGGTCCTTTACAACCAGCGTCGACGAAACAGCCCAAGGCACTGCCACCAGCGCCGAAGGCTATGAAGGAGAAATGGAGCGACGTGGCGAAGCGTGGCAAAACCAATGGGTCTGGTGCGGTGCAGAGGGCAACGCAGACCAGGAACCCGGCGGCAAAGCTGCGCCCGCCACGCACGTCGGCCGTCGTCCTGACTCTCGAGCCTATTGCTCGGGAGAAAGGGTTTACGTACATGGACGCGCTCAATAAGGCCAAGTCGTCCATTGTCTTGACCGATCACGGCATACCGCCTCTAAGCTTCCGTATTTCGCAAGCTGGGGCGCGTATGCTGGAGATAAAGGGTCCAGACAGTGTCGACAAAGCCGACTTACTGGCGGAAAAGATAAGGGAGGTACTACCGGCGGAGTTCGTCCGCGTCACCAGGCCGTCGAAGTGCGCAGAAATGCGCATTTCCGGCCTCGACGACTCCGTCACTTCGGACGAGGTAGCGGAGGCGGTCGCGCGCATCGGCGGATGCTCGATCGACTCCATCAGGTATAGCGAGGTTCGCACAAACCTGATCGGAGTCGGCTCGATGTGGCTGAAGTGCCCGATCGCCGCCGCCAAGGAGGTAGCACTGGGGGGCACGCTGCTCGTAGGTTGGACCTCGGCAAGGGTCCACCTGCTAGAGCGCAAGCCCTTCGTGTGCTACAAGTGTATGGAAGTGGGACACGTGAAGGCGAAATGCCCGTCCCAGGTGGACCGCAGCGATAAGTGTTATCGTTGCGGACAGCCTGGGCACGTGGCCAGCTTATGCTCTGCCCCGGCTTGCTGTATGCTTTGCGCAGCAGCAAACCAAAAGGCGGATCACAGGATGGGAGGCAAGGGTTGTAACGCCCTCAAGCCCAAGCCCAAGCAGAGGTTGGGAGACGGAGCGAGGGTGGATCGTAAGACCACTTCGACTCCGGCCCGCCCTGCGAAGGCAAAGGCTAAGGACATGCCGATGTCTGTTGACCCTGGGCCTAGTGCCCCGGGTCCGGGACGTCGGTGATGTCGGGATCGGCGGGTGACGAACGGGGGTTCGTCGTCCGCACGCCAATCGATCCCCCAAGCGGGTCGGCGCACTGGGTGCCTGGTGCGCTGATACCGAGAGGGCACGTCCTGACGAGGACGTAAGGAAGAGTGCCGCGCCTGCGGGCTGTGGCTGCCGCGGACAGGGATACGGAGGAGTCGTACCACGTACCCGCGTCCCTGTCGCGATCGCGGAAGAGAAGGGGCACCCCAGGTTTTTAGTGAGTATACCGCCTCACTTTAGGAGGTGGGAGTCTCACATATCCTCCGGCTCCCCCCGGGGCTGGAGGAATCCGTAATTTGGATTTTCCTGGGTTAAAAAAAAAAAAAAAAAAAAAAAAAAAAAAAAAAAAAAAAAAAAAAAAAAAAAAAAAAAGGTTGGGGTGCAATGCCAGGATACCTCCACGAAACCCCGGGTGTTGTAGTTCCTCTTGAATGCTTGCATTCGGGGGGAAGGGCAACACTTGGCTCGGTGCACCCTGGGCAACGGTTAATAACTTTCCTTCGGGGATCTTGTTAGCCGTTGGCTGAATTCCTGGCGGGGTCTCTCTGCGATCCCTATGTCTTGGCATAGGGCGCAGCAGAGAGACGGGGAGGGGGCGATGAAGGATCGCCCCAGCGGACCTTCGGGTCGTGGGATGGCCGGCCTTCAAGGCTGGCGGCGCGGCAGGGAGGGTCAACTCGGCCACCCTGTCGGGCACTTCGGGACGGTGCAGTTCTGTCTGCAGAGAGGGCCTTCGGGCCGGGGGATGGCGGACCTTCAAGGTCTGCGGCGCGGCGGGGAGGGTCAATTCGGCCGCCCCGTCGGGCACGCTGGTGGAAGCCAGTGTTTTGTGTGTGTTTGTGTTGAGTGTTTGTGTTCTTGTGTGTTTTATAGGCAGCCGGCACTTTACGCCGGCAATCAAAACAATGGCAGATTTAAATAGAAGTAAATTACCCCAGGGAGGTAAAGCCGGCAACGGACAATCCTTCCCTCCTACGGGAGGCTGCCCTTCGTATTCTGGGGGGGGCAAAAGTCGCCATTTGTCTTCAGTTAAGATCGTGGAGTGTCCCAAGGGGGACGAGAAGAGGAGGTCGATGAGGAGGGAGCCCGCTCTGGACTCTGACGACTATTCGTCGGATTCCAGACCCGGCTCCGCGATGAGCATCGCGTCGTCATCAGGACGCAAAAGGAGGAACAGCAGCGGTGGAAGTGGAACCGATTCCGACGGGGATCGGGGCGCTAGACCGCCAGCTGCTAGGAGAGGAAGAGGTCGCCCACCAACTTCTGGCAAGTACGTCGGGCTCGCCAAGGCGCAAGCGGAGTTGAACGCACTCAAGCGTGAAGAGCTCCGCTTGCAGGCCGAGGCTGAGCTGACGAGTTATGTACGCGAGCAGACAGAAAGGACGAGAGCTCGCGCTTCGGTGAGGTCCGGAAGTGATTCCGGTCCCAAATCGAGCAGTGAGCTGGTGAGCGCTGTCGTTGACAGCCTCACCGTAATCAAGGAGGTCGCGACGAAGTCGTCGAACCTTAAGGGGACTCTAGTCCGGAGCCTTAAGGACGCGGCGGCTTCGATTCACGAGGCGGTCACGGAGATGTCTTCTCTCTCCGTGTCCGATGAGAACCGGCTCCTCCAGGCCGACAACGCTCGGCTGAAGGCGGAAGTGGGCGATCTTCGTAAGGAGGTCGCCCAGATGAAGCTGGACATGGAGGAGCTGAGGAGGGCACAGAGGCAGACGGTGGCTCCCTCGGTCGCTCGCGAGAGCGTCGAGGTCGAGCCGGTCCGTCCTGCCTCGCAGACACGGCGTGGAAGCGGAGCGATCCGCCGAAACGCCCCACCACCGGATAAGGACGGAGACGAGTTCGAGCGGGACATCATGGTGAAGGTGGGGACCATGGTGAACGCTCGGCTCGAGGCGCTGGCACGCAGGCTTCCTCCGGAGCCGCGTACTCGGCCCCCACTAGCAGCGGACAAGAGGCAGGGTAAGGCAGCCACAGCTGCGGCCCCTGCCCCTGTGCCGGCAGTCGGGGAGCCGAAACGGAAGAGGAAACGGAAGAAGAAGAAGAAGAAGAAGGTCGGCGCTGGTCCTTTACAACCAGCGTCGACGAAACAGTCTCAAGCGCGACCATCAGCGCCCAAGACCTCGGAGAAATGGAGCGACGTGGCGAAGCGTGGCAAAACCAATGGGTCTGGTGCGGTGCAGAGGGCACCGCAGACCAGGAACCCGGCGGCAAAGCTGCGCCCGCCACGTACGTCGGCTGTCGTCCTGACTCTCGAGCCTATTGCTCGGGAGAAAGGGTTCACATACATGGACGCGCTCAATAGGGCCAAGTCGTCCATTGTCCTGACCGACCACGGCATACCGCCTCTAAGCTTTCGAATTTCGCAAGCTGGGGCGCGTATGCTGGAGGTCAAGGGTCCGGACAGTGTCGATAAGGCGGACCTATTGGCAAGGAAGATACGGGAGGTTCTCCCGGCGGAGTTCGTCCGCGTCACCAGGCCGTCGAAGTGCGCAGAAATGCGTATTTCCGGCCTCGACGACTCCGTCACTTCGGACGAGGTAGCGGAGGCGGTCGCGCGCATCGGCGGATGCTCGATCGACTCCATCAGGTATAGCGAGGTTCGCACAAACCTGATCGGAGTCGGCTCGATGTGGCTGAAGTGCCCGATCGCCGCCGCCAAGGAGGTAGCACTGGGGGGCACGCTGCTCGTAGGTTGGACCTCGGCAAGGGTCCACCTGCTAGAGCGCAAGCCCTTCGTGTGCTACAGGTGTATGGAAGTGGGACACGTGAAGGCGAAATGCCCGTCCCAGGTGGACCGCAGCGATAAGTGTTATCGTTGCGGACAGCCTGGACACGTGGCCAGCTTATGCTCTGCCCCGGTTTGCTGTATGCTCTGCGCAGCAGCAAACCAAAAGGCGGATCACAGGATGGGAGGCAAGGGTTGCAACGCCCTCAAGCCCAAGCCCAAGCAGAGGTCGGGAGACGGAGCGAGGGTGGATCGTAAGACCACTTCGACTCCGTCCCGCCCTGCGAAGGCGAAGGCTCAGGACACGCCGATGTCTGTTGACCCTGGGCCTAGTGCCCCGGGTCCGGGACGTCGGTGATGTCGGGATCGGCGGACGATGAACGGGGGTTCGTCGTCCGCACGCCAATCGATCCCCCAAGCGGGTCGGCGCACTGGGTGCCTGGTGCGCTGATGCCGAGAGGGCACGTCCTGACGAGGACGTACGGAAGAGTGCCGCGCCTGCGGGCTGTGGCTGCCGCGGACAGGGATACGGAAGAGTCGTTCCACGTACTCGCGTCCCTGTCGCGATCGCGGAAAGGAAGGGGCACCCCAGGTTTTTAGTGAGTATACCGCCTCACTTTAGGAGGTGGGAGTCTCACATATCCTCCGGCTCCCCCCGGGGCTGGAGGAATCCGTAATTTGGATTTTCCTGGGTTAAAAAAAAAAAAAAAAAAAAAAAAAAAAAAAAAAAAAAAAAAAAAGGTTAGGTTAGGTTGGGGTGCAATGCCAGGATACCTCCACGTTGCCTCGGGTGCTGCAATTCCCTCCTAATGCTTGCATTCGGGGGGAAGGGCAGCACCTGGACCGGTGCACCCTGGGCAACGGTTAACAACTTTCCTTCGGGGATCTTGTTAGCCGTTGGCGAAATTCCTGGCAGGGGGGGGCCTTTCTGCGATCCCTATGCCTCGGCATAGGGCGCAGCAGAGAGGCGGGGACTCGCACCGTCGCATCCTTGGCATGGGAGGCGGTGGTGCGAGTCAAGGCGGCCTCTCGTTGTTGAGCAATCAGCCATGCTCGACAATGGGAGGACCGGGGAGGTGGTCCCTCTTCTGTTCGCAGGGGGGGGACCAAGGAGCGGGGGAGGGAGTGTCCTATCGCTCTCTCGCTCCAGAGGGTGGGGCGATGTCCAGGAGTAAGCGGCATCGCCCCTGGTGAGGGAGGGGCTTAAAAACCCCTCCGGGAGGGGGCTTTATACACCCCCCCCCCGAGGAGGAGCGCGCGCCGTCGCCTTTGGTCGGAGGGGCGACGGTGGCGCGCTAGTGGGCAGCAGGCGGCTGCAGGATCGGCCTCTCACCGTCGATTCGTTGCGGTCGTCTCGACGAGGAGAGGCCCGGGGAGGTGGGGGCGGGGGAGAGAGATTGCCATCCTCTCGCTCCTCCGCTCCAGAGGGCGGGGGCGATGCCCCGTTATAGCCCCGGGGCATCGCTATCGCTCTCGCGAATGAAGGAGGGGCTTTGTACACCCCTCCGGGGAGGGGGCTCTATACATCCCCCCCCGTGGAGGATCGCGCCGACGTCTCTGAGGGCCGGAGGCGGCGGCGCGAGTGGCAGCAGGTGGCTGCAGAATTGGCCTCTCACCGTCGACCGTCTTGCTAGGAGCGCTCGACGAGGAGAGGTCTGGGGAGGGGGCTTTATACACCCCCCCCCGTGGAGGAGCTCGCGCCGTCGTCTCCCTGCCTATTGCGGCAGACAACGGCGTGAGCTAGGGGCGGGGGAAAGAGAACGGAGTACTCTCTCTCCCCCACTCCTGAGGGCGCGGTGACGGAGCCGGGATTAAATTCCTGACTCCGTCCCTGCGGCGGGGACTCGGGGCGCTGGATGTGGGCCATCCAACGTCCCTGAGAACAGGGTCCCCCAGAGGAGTTGGTGCCCCAGATGTTCCGGGGCATCACTCGAGGAGGAGGAGGGGCTTTATACACCCCTCCGGGAGGGGGCTTTATACACCCCCCCCCGAGGAGGGCTCGCTCCTGCACGGAGCGAGCAACAGCGCAAGCGGGGCTGCGGAGAATGCGCAAGCGGGCCCGCGGCCCCGCTTCCAGCTGAGTAGGCGGAACATCGTGGAGGTTTTAGTCGGTATGGGTGCCCCTTCCGGGCATCGAGCCCGACACTACCCGTGGCCGACCCAGCCGCGGGTGTGCGTAAATGCATTTCCCCCACGTTAAAAAAAAAAAAAAAAAAAAAAAAAAAAAAAAAAAAAAAAAGGTTAGGTTAGGTTGGGGTGCAATGCCAGGATACCTCCACGAAACCCCGGGTGTTGTAGTTCCTCTTGAATGCTTGCATTCGGGGGGAAGGGCAACACTTGGCTCGGTGCACCCTGGGCAACGGTTAATAACTTTCCTTCGGGGATCTTGTTAGCCGTTGGCTGAATTCCTGGCGGGGTCTCTCTGCGATCCCTATGTCTCGGCATAGGGCGCAGCAGAGAGACGGGGAGGGGGCGATGAAGGATCGCCCCAGCGGACCTTCGGGTCGTGGGATGGCCGGCCTTCAAGGCTGGCGGCGCGGCAGGGAGGGTCAACTCGGCCACCCTGTCGGGCACTTCGGGACGGTGCAGTTCTGTCTGCAGAGGGCTTTCGGGCCGGGGGATGGCGGACCTTCAAGGTCTGCGGCGCGGCGGGGAGGGTCAATTCGGCCGCCCCGTCGGGCACGCTGGTGGAAGCCAGTGTTTTGTGTGTGTCTGAGTGTATGTTTCTGTGTGTGTTTTTATAGGCAGCCGGCACTTTACGCCGGCACCCAAAACTATGGCTGATTCAAAGAGATGTAATGTACCCCAGGGAGGTAAAGCCGGAAACGGACAATCCTTCCCTCCTCCGGGAGGCTGCCCCTCGTATTCTGGGGGGGGCAAGAGTCGCCATTTAACGTCAATCGAGATCATGGAGTGTCCCAAGGGGGACGAGAAGAGGAGGTCATTGAGGAGAGAGCCCGCTCTGGACTCCGACGACTACTCGTCGGATTCCAGACCCGGCTCCGCGATGAGCATTGCGTCATCAGGACGCAAGAGGAGGAACAGCGGCGGTGGAAGTGGCTCAGATTCCGACGGGGATCGGGGCTCTAGACCACCAGCCGCTAGGAGAGGAAGAGGTCGCCCTCCATCCACGGGCCAATACGTCGGGCTCGCCAAGGCGAAGGCGGAGTTGAACGCACTCAAGCGTGAAGAACTCCGCCTGCAGGCCGAGGCGGACCTGGCGAACTACGTCCGGGAGGACAGAGAACGGAGGAAAGCTCGCACGTTGACGAGGACCGGGAGCGATTCTGGCCCCAAGTCAAGTCACGAGCTAGTGAGCGCTGTTGCAGACAGTCTCACTGTCATCACGGAGGTCGCGACGAAGTCGTCGAACCTTAAGGGGACACTAGTCCGGAGCCTTAAGGACGCGGCGGCTTCGATCCGGGAGGCGGTCACGGAGTTGTCTTCACTCTCCGTGTCCGATGAGAACCAGCTCCTCCAGGCCGACAACGCTCGGCTGAAGGCGGAAGTGGGCGATCTCCGTAAGGAGGTCGCTCAGATGAAGCTGGATATGGAGGAGCTGAAGAGGGCACAGAGGCAGACGGTGGCTCCCTCGGTCGTTCGCGAGAGCGTCGAGGTCGAGCCGATCCGTCCTGCCTCGCAGACACGGCGTGGAAGCGGAGCGATCCGCCGAAACGCCCCACCGGACGAGGACGGGGGCGAGTTCGAGCGTGACATCATGGTGAAGGTGGGGACCATGGTGAACGCTCGGCTCGAGGCACTAGCGCGCAGGCTTCCTCCAGAGCCGCGTGCTCGGCCCCCACTAGCAGCGGACAAGAGGCAGGGTAAGGCAGCCACAGCTGCGGCCCCTGCCCCTGTGCCGGCAGTCGGGGAGCAGAAACGGACGAGAAAAAGGAAGAAGAAGAAGAAGAAGGCCGGCGCTGGTCCTTTACAACCAGCGTCGGCGAAACAGCCCAAGGCACTGCCCCCAGCGCCGAAGGCTATGAAGGAGAAATGGAGCGACGTGGCGAGGCGTGGCAAAACCAATGGGTCTGGTGCGGTGCAGAGAGCACCGCAGACCAGGAACCCGGCGGCAAAGCTGCGCCCGCCACGTACGTCAGCCGTGGTCCTGACTCTCGAGCCTATTGCTCGGGAGAAAGGGTTCACGTACATGGACGCGCTCAATAAGGCCAAGTCGTCCATTGTCCTGACCGACCACGGCATACCGCCTCTGAGCTTCCGAATTTCGCAAGCCGGGGCGCGTATGCTGGAGGTCAATGGTCCGGACAGTGCCGACAAAGCCGATTTACTGGCGGAGAAGATTAAGGAAGTAGTACCGGCGGAGTTCGTCCGCGTCACCAGGCCGTCGAAGTGCGCAGAAATGCGCATTTCCGGCCTCGACGACTCCGTCACGTCGGACGAGGTAGCGGAGGCGGTCGCGCGCATCGGCGGATGCTCGATCGACTCCATCAGGTATAGCGAGGTTCGCACAAACCTGATCGGAGTCGGCTCGATGTGGCTGAGATGCCCGATCGCCGCCGCCAAGGAGGTGGCACTGGGGGGCACACTGCTCGTAGGTTGGACCTCGGCAAGGGTCCACCTGCTGGAGCGCAAGCCCTTTGTGTGCTTCAAATGTCTGGAGGTAGGTCACGTACGTGCTAAGTGCCCATCCAAGGTGGACCGCAGCGATAAGTGTTATCGCTGCGGACAGCCTGGACACGTAGCGAGCGTATGCACCGCTGCGGCTCGCTGCATGCTGTGTGCGGCAGCGAACCAAAGCGCTGACCATAGGATGGGAGGCAAGGGTTGCAACGCCCTCAAGCCCAAGCCCAAGCAGAGGATGGGAGACGGAGCGAGGGTGGATCGTAAGACCACTTCGACTCCGGCCCGCCCTGCGAAGGCGAAGGCTAAGGACATGCCGATGTCTGTTGACCCTGGGCCTAGTGCCCCGGGTCCGGGACGTCGGTGATGTCGGGATCGGCGGGTGACGAACGGGGGTTCGTCGTCCGCACGCCAATCGATCCCCCAAGCGGGTCGGCGCACTGGGTGCCTGGTGCGCTGATGCCGAGAGGGCACGTCCTGACGAGGACGTTAGGAAGAGTGTCACGCCTGCGGGCTGTGGCTGCCGCGGACAGGGATACGGAAGAGTCGTTCCACGTACTCGCGTCCCTGTCGCGATCGCGGAAGGGAAGGGGCACCCCAGGTTTTTAGTGAGTATACCGCCTCACTTTAGGAGGTGGGAGTCTCACATATCCTCCGGCTCCCCCCGGTGCTGGAGGAATCCGTAATTTGGATTTTCCTGGGTTAAAAAAAAAAAAAAAAAAAAAAAAAAAAAAAAAAAAAAAAAAAAAAGGTTAGGTTAGGTTGGGGTGCAATGCCAGGATACCTCCACGTTGCCTCGGGTGCTGCAATTCCCTCTTAATGCTTGCATTCGGGGGGAAGGGCAGCACCTGGACCGGTGCACCCTGGGCAACGGCTAACAACTTTCCTTCGGGGATCTTGTTAGCCGTTGGCGAAATTCCTGGCGGGGGGGGGGCCTCTCTGCGATCCCTATGCCTCGGCATAGGGCGCAGCAGAGAGGCGGGGACTCGCACCGTCGCATCCTTGGCATGGGAGGCGGTGGTGCGAGTCAAGGCGGCCTCTCGTTGTCGAGCAATTAGCCAGGCTCGACAATGGGAGGACCGGGGAGGTGGTCCCTCTTCTGTTCGCAGGGGGGGGACCAAGGAGCGGGGGAGGGAGTGTCTTATCGCTCCCTCGCTCCAGAGGGTGGGGCGATGTCCAGGAGTAAGCGGCATCGCCCCTGGTGAGGGAGGGGCTTAAAAACCCCTCCGGGAGGGGGCTTTATACACCCCCCCCCCGAGGAGGAGCGCGCGCCGTCGCCTTTGGTCGGAGGGGCGACGGTGGCGCGCTAGTGGGCAGCAGGCGGCTGCAGGATCGGCCTCTCACCGTCGATTCGTTGCGGTCGTCTCGACGAGGAGAGGCCCGGGGAGGTGGGGGGCGGGGGAGAGAGATTGCCATCCTCTCGCTCCTCCGCTCCAGAGGGCGGGGGCGATGCCCCGTTATAGCCCCGGGGCATCGCTATCGCTCTCGCGAATGAAGGAGGGGCTTTGTACACCCCTCCGGGGAGGGGGCTCTATACACCCCCCCCCGTGGAGGATCGCGCCGACGTCTCTGAGGGCCGGAGGCGGCGGTGCGAGTGGCAGCAGGTGGCTGCAGAATTGGCCTCTCACCGTCGACCGTCTTGCTAGGAGCGCTCGACGAGGAGAGGTCTGGGGAGGGGGCTTTATACACCCCCCCCCGTGGAGGAGCTCGCGCCGTCGTCTCCCTGCCTATTGCGGCAGACAACGGCGCAAGCTAGGGGCGGGGGAAAGAGAACGGAGTACTCTCTCTCCCCCACTCCTGAGGGCGCGGTGACGGAGCCGGGATTAAATTCCTGACTCCGTCCCTGCGGCGGGGACTCGGGGCGCTGGATGCGGGCCATCCAACGTCCCTGAAAACAGGGTCCCCCAGAGGAGTTGGTGCCCCAGATGTTCCGGGGCATCACTCGAGGAGGAGGAGGGGCTTTATACACCCCTCCGGGAGGGGGTTTTATACACCCCCCCCCCGAGGAGGGCTCGCTCCTGCACGGAGCGAGCAACAGCGCAAGCGGGGCTGCGGAGAATGCGCAAGCGGGCCCGCGGCCCCGCTTCCAGCTGAGTAGGCGGAACATCGTGGAGGTTTTAGTCGGTATGGGTGCCCCTTCCGGGCATCGAGCCCGACACTACCCGTGGCCGACCCAGCCGCGGGTGTGCGTAAATGCATTTCCCCCACGTTAAAAAAAAAAAAAAAAAAAAAAAAAAAAAAAAAAAAAAAAAAAGGTTAGGTTAGGTTGGGGTGCAATGGGGTGCAATGCCAGGATACCTCCACGAAACCCCGGGTGTTGTAGTTCCTCTTGAATGCTTGCATTCGGGGGGAAGGGCAACACTTGGCTCGGTGCACCCTGGGCAACGGTTAATAACTTTCCTTCGGGGATCTTGTTAGCCGTTGGCTGAATTCCTGGCGGGGTCTCTCTGCGATCCCTATGTCTCGGCATAGGGCGCAGCAGAGAGACGGGGAGGGGGCGATGAAGGATCGCCCCAGCGGACCTTCGGGTCGTGGGATGGCCGGCCTTCAAGGCTGGCGGCGCGGCAGGGAGGGTCAACTCGGCCACCCTGTCGGGCACTTCGGGACGGTGCAGTTCTGTCTGCAGAGGGCCTTCGGGCCGGGGGATGGCGGACCTTCAAGGTCTGCGGCGCGGCGGGGAGGGTCAAGTCGGCCACCCCGTCGGGCAAGCTGGCGGCAAGCCAGTTTTTGTGTGTGTCTGTGTGAGTGTTTGTGTTTTGTGTGTTTTATAGGCAGCCGGCACTTTACGCCGGCACCCACAAAAAATGGCAGATTTAAATAGAAGTAGATTACCCCAGGGAGGTAAAGCCGGCAACGGACAATCCTTCCCTCCTACGGGAGGCTGCCCTTCGTATTCTGGGGGGGGCAAAAATCGCCATTCTTCGTCGAAAGTTGTTAAGATCGTGGAGTGTCCCAAGAGGGACGAGAGGAAGAGTAAGGAGCCCGCTCTGGACTCTGACGATTTAGAGTCGTCGGGTTCCAGACCCGACTCTACCATGAGCATCGCGTCAGCAGGACGTAAGAGGAGGAACACCAGCGGTAGTACTGACTCCGATTCCGACCGGGAGCGGAGCACCAGACCGCCGGCTGCAAGAAGAGGAAGAGGACGCCCACCAACGACCGGCCAGTACGTCGGGCTCGCCAAGGCGCAAGCGGAGTTGAACGCACTCAAGCGTGAAGAACTCCGCTTGCAGGCCGAGGCTGAGCTGACGAGCTACGTAAGGGAGCAGTCAGAAAGGACGAGAGCTCGCGCTTCGGTGAGGTCCGGAAGTGATTCCGGTCCCAAATCGAGCAGCGAGCTGGTGAGCGCTGTCGTTGACAGCCTCACCGTAATTAAGGAGGTCGCGACGAAGTCGTCGAACCTTAAGGGGACACTAGTCCGGAGCCTTAAGGACGCGGCGGCTTCGATCCACGAGGCGGTCACGGAGATGTCTTCTCTCTCCGTGTCCGATGAGAACCGGCTCCTCCAGGCCGACAACGCTCGGCTGAAGGCGGAAGTGGGCGATCTTCGTAAGGAGGTCGCCCAGATGAAGCTGGATATGGAGGAGCTGAGGAGGGCACAGAGGCAGACGGTGGCTCCCTCGGTCGCTCGCGAGAGCGTCGAGGTCGAGCCGGTCCGTCCTGCCTCGCAGACACGGCGTGGAAGCGGAGCGATCCGCCGAAACGCCCCACCGGACGAGGACGGAGGCGAGTTCGAGCGTGACATCATGGTGAAGGTGGGGACCATGGTGAACGCTCGGCTCGAGGCGCTAGCGCGCAGGCTTCCTCCGGAGCCGCGTGCTCGGCCCCCACTAGCAGCGGACAAGAGGCAGGGTAAGGCAGCCACAGCTGCGGCCCCTGCCCCTGTGCCGGCAGTCGGGGAGCCGAAACGGACGAGGAAAAGGAAGAAGAAGAAGAAGAAGGCCGGCGCTGGTCCTTTACAACCAGCGTCGGCGAAACAGCCCAAGGCACTGCCACCAGCGCCGAAGGCCATGAAGGGGAAACGGAGTGACGTTGTGAAGCGCGGCAAAACCAATGGGTCTGGTGCGGTGCAGAGGGCACCGCAGACCAGGAACCCGGCGGCAAAGCTGCGCCCGCCACGTACGTCGGCTGTCGTCCTGACTCTCGAGCCTATTGCTCGGGAGAAAGGGTTCACATACATGGACGCGCTCAATAGGGCCAAGTCGTCCATTGTCCTGACCGACCACGGCATACCGCCTCTAAGCTTTCGAATTTCGCAAGCCGGGGCGCGTATGCTGGAGGTCAAGGGTCCGGACAGTGTCGATAAGGCGGACCTATTGGCAAGGAAGATACGGGAGGTTCTCCCGGCGGAGTTCGTCCGCGTCACCAGGCCGTCGAAGTGCGCAGAAATGCGTATTTCCGGCCTCGACGACTCCGTCACTTCGGACGAGGTAGCGGAGGCGGTCGCGCGCATCGGCGGATGCTCGATCGACTCCATCAGGTATAGCGAGGTTCGCACAAACCTGATCGGAGTCGGCTCGATGTGGCTGAAGTGCCCGATCGCCGCCGCCAAGGAGGTAGCACTGGGGGGCACGCTGCTTGTAGGTTGGACCTCGGCAAGGGTCCACCTGCTAGAGCGCAAGCCCTTCGTGTGCTACAGGTGTATGGAAGTGGGACACGTGAAGGCGAAATGCCCGTCCCAGGTGGACCGCAGCGATAAGTGTTATCGTTGCGGACAGCCTGGACACGTGGCCAGCTTATGCTCTGCCCCGGTTTGCTGTATGCTTTGCGCAGCAGCAAACCAAAAGGCGGATCACAGGATGGGAGGTAAAGGCTGTAATGCCCTCAAGCCCAAGCCAAAGCAGAGGTCGGGAGACGGAGCGAGGGTGGATCGTAAGACCACTTCGACTCCGGCCCGCCCTGCGAAGGCGAAGGCCAAAGAGACCCCGATGTCTGTTGACCCTGGGCCTAGTGCCCCGGGTCCGGGACGTCGGTGAGGTCGGGATCGGCGGGTGACGGACGGGGGTTCGTCGCCCGCTCGCCAATCGATCCCCCGAGCGGGTCGGCGCACTGGGTGCCTGGTGCGCTGATACCGAGAGGGCACGTCATTCTGATGACGAGAGGAAGAGTGCCGCGCCTGCGGGCTGTGGCTGCCGCGGACAGGGATACGGAGGAGTCGTTCCACGTACTCGCGTCCCTGTCGCGATCGCGGAAAGGAAGGGGCACCCCAGGTTTTTAGTGAGTATACCGCCTCACTTTAGGAGGTGGGAGTCTCACATATCCTCCGGCTCCCCCCGGGGCTGGAGGAATCCGTAATTGGATTTTCCTGGGTTAAAAAAAAAAAAAAAAAAAAAAAAAAAAAAAAAAAAAAAAAAAAAAAAAAAAAAAAGGTTGGGGTGCAATGCCAGGATACCTCCACGAAACCCCGGGTGTTGTAGTTCAACACGGGGAAGGGCAACACTTGGCTCGGTGCACCCTGGGCAACGGTTAATAACTTTCCTTCGGGGATCTTGTTAGCCGTTGGCTGAATTCCTGGCGGGGTCTCTCTGCGATCCCTATGTCTCGGCATAGGGCGCAGCAGAGAGACGGGGAGGGGGCGATGAAGGATCGCCCCAGCGGACCTTCGGGTCGTGGGATGGCCGGCCTTCAAGGCTGGCGGCGCGGCAGGGAGGGTCAACTCGGCCACCCTGTCGGGCACTTCGGGACGGTGCAGTTCTGTCTGCAGAGGGCCTTCGGGCCGGGGGATGGCGGACCTTCAAGGTCTGCGGCGCGGCGGGGAGGGTCAATCTGGCCACCGCGTCGGGCAAGCTGGCGGCAAGCCAGTTTTGTGCGTGTGTCTGTGTGAGTGTTTGTGTTTTTTGTGTGTTATACAGGCAGCCGGCACTTTACGCCGGCACCCAAAACCATGGCAGATCAAAAGAGACTAGTAAAACTACCCCAGGGAGGTAAAGCCGGCAACGGACAATCCTTCCCTCCTCCGGGAGGCTGCCCCTCGTATTCTGGGGGGGGCAAAGATCGCCATTTGAGTACAGTCAAGATTGTGGAGTGTCCCAAGGGGGACGAGAAGAGGAGGTCGATGAGGAGGGAGCCCGCTCTGGACTCTGACGACTATTCGTCGGATTCCAGACCCGGCTCCGCGATGAGTATCGCGTCGTCATCGGGACGCAAAAGGAGGAACAGCAGCGGTGGAAGTGGAACCGATTCCGACGGGGATCGGGGCGCTAGACCGCCGGCTGCAAGAAGAGGAAGAGGACGCCCACCAACGACCGGCCATTACGTCGGGCTCGCCAAGGCGCAAGCGGAGTTGAACGCACTTAAGCGTGAAGAACTCCGCTTGCAGGCTGAGGCTGAGCTGACGAACTATGTCCGGCAGCAGTCAGAGAGGACGAGAGCTCGCGCTCCGACTAGGTCTGGAAGTGATTCTGGCCCGAAATCGAGTAGCGAGCTGGTGAGCGCTGTCACTAACAGCCTCACCATTATCAAGGAGGTCGCGACGAAGTCGTCGAACCTTAAGGGGACACTAGTCCGGAGCCTTAAGGACGCGGCGGCTTCGATCCAGGAGGCGGTCACGGAGTTGTCTTCACTCTCCGTGTCCGATGAGAACCAGCTCCTCCAGGCCGACAACGCTCGGCTGAAGGCGGAAGTGGGCGATCTCCGTAAGGAGGTCGCTCAGATGAAGCTGGATATGGAGGAGCTGAAGAGGGCACAGAGGCAGACGGTGGCTCCCTCGGTCGTTCGCGAGAGCGCCGAGGTCGAGCCGATCCGTCCTGCCTCGAAGACGCGGCGCGAAAGCGGAGCAATCCGCCGGAGCGCCCCAACACCGGATAAGGACGGAGACGAGTTCGAGCGGGAGATCATGGTGAAGGTGGGGACCATGGTCAACGCTCGGCTCGAGGCGCTGGCACGCAGGCTTCCTCCGGAGCCGCGTATTCGGCCCCCACTAGCAGCGGACAAGGGGAAGGGTAAGGCAGCCAAAGCTGCGGCCCCTGCCCCTGTGCCGGCAGTCGGGGAGCCGAAAAGGAAGAGGAAAAGGAAGAAGAAGAAGAAGAAGGCCGGCGCTGGTCCTTTACAACCAGCGTCGGCGAAACAGCCCAAGGCACCGCCACCAGCGCCGAAGGCTATGAAGGAGAAATGGAGCGACGTGGCGAAGCGTGGCAAAACCAATGGGTCTGGTGCGGTGCAGAGGGCAACGCAGACTAGGAACCCGGCGGCAAAGCTGCGCCCGCCACGCACGTCGGCCGTCGTCCTGACTCTCGAGCCTATTGCTCGGGAGAAAGGGTTTACGTACATGGACGCGCTCAATAAGGCCAAGTCGTCCATTGTCTTGACCGATCACGGCATACCGCCTCTAAGCTTCCGTATTTCGCAAGCTGGGGCGCGTATGCTGGAGATCAAGGGTCCAGACAGTGTCGACAAAGCCGACTTACTGGCGGAAAAGATAAGGGAGGTACTACCGGCGGAGTTCGTCCGTGTCACCAGGCCGTCGAAGTGCGCAGAAATGCGCATTTCCGGCCTCGACGACTCCGTCACTTCGGACGAGGTAGCGGAGGCGGTCGCGCGCATCGGCGGATGCTCGATCGACTCCATCAGGTATAGCGAGGTTCGCACAAACCTGATCGGAGTCGGCTCGATGTGGCTGAAGTGCCCGATCGCCGCCGCCAAGGAGGTAGCACTGGGGGGCACGCTGCTCGTAGGTTGGACCTCGGCAAGGGTCCACCTGCTAGAGCGCAAGCCCTTCGTGTGCTACAAGTGTATGGAAGTGGGACACGTGAAGGCGAAATGCCCGTCCCAGGTGGACCGCAGCGATAAGTGTTATCGTTGCGGACAGCCTGGGCACGTGGCCAGCTTATGCTCTGCCCCGGCTTGCTGTATGCTTTGCGCAGCAGCAAACCAAAAGGCGGATCACAGGATGGGAGGCAAGGGTTGTAACGCCCTCAAGCCCAAGCCCAAGCAGAGGTTGGGAGACGGAGCGAGGGTGGATCGTAAGACCACTTCGACTCCGGCCCGCCCTGCGAAGGCAAAGGCTAAGGACGTGCCGATGTCTGTTGACCCTGGGCCTAGTGCCCCGGGTCCGGGACGTCGGTGATGTCGGGATCGGCGGGTGACGAACGGGGGTTCGTCGTCCGCACGCCAATCGATCCCCCAAGCGGGTCGGCGCACTGGGTGCCTGGTGCGCTGATACCGAGAGGGCACGTCCTGACGAGGACGTAAGGAAGAGTGCCGCGCCTGCGGGCTGTGGCTGCCGCGGACAGGGATACGGAGGAGTCGTACCACGTACCCGCGTCCCTGTCGCGATCGCGGAAGAGAAGGGGCACCCCAGGTTTTTAGTGAGTATACCGCCTCACTTTAGGAGGTGGGAGTCTCACATATCCTCCGGCTCCCCCCGGGGCTGGAGGAATCCGTAATTTGGATTTTCCCGGGTCAAAAAAAAAAAAAAAAAGGTTAGGTTAGGTTAGGTTAGGTTCGGGGTGCAATGCCAGGATACCTCCACGTTGCCTCGGGTGCTGCAATTCCCTCTTAATGCTTGCATTCGGGGGGAAGGGCAGCACCTGGACCGGTGCACCCTGGGCAACGGCTAACAACTTTCCTTCGGGGATCTTGTTAGCCGTTGGCGAAATTCCTGGCGGGGGGGGGGCCTCTCTGCGATCCCTATGCCTCGGCATAGGGCGCAGCAGAGAGGCGGGGACTCGCACCGTCGCATCCTTGGCATGGGAGGCGGTGGTGCGAGTCAAGGCGGCCTCTCGTTGTCGAGCAATTAGCCATGCTCGACAATGGGAGGACCGGGGAGGTGGCCCCTCTTCTGTTCGCGGGGGGGGGACCAAGGAGCGGGGGAGGGAGTGTCTTATCGCTCCCTCGCTCCAGAGGGTGGGGCGATGTCCAGGAGTAAGCGGCATCGCCCCTGGTGAGGGAGGGGCTTAAAAACCCCTCCGGGAGGGGGCTTTATACACCCCCCCCCCGAGGAGGAGCGCGCGCCGTCGCCTTTGGTCGGAGGGGCGACGGTGGCGCGCTAGTGGGCAGCAGGCGGCTGCAGGATCGGCCTCTCACCGTCGATTCGTTGCGGTCGTCTCGACGAGGAGAGGCCCGGGGAGGTGGGGGGCGGGGGAGAGAGATTGCCATCCTCTCGCTCCTCCGCTCCAGAGGGCGGGGGCGATGCCCCGTTATAGCCCCGGGGCATCGCTATCGCTCTCGCGAATGAAGGAGGGGCTTTGTACACCCCTCCGGGGAGGGGGCTCTATACACCCCCCCCGTGGAGGATCGCGCCGACGTCTCTGAGGGCCGGAGGCGGCGGCGCGAGTGGCAGCAGGTGGCTGCAGAATTGGCCTCTCACCGTCGACCGTCTTGCTAGGAGCGCTCGACGAGGAGAGGTCTGGGGAGGGGGCTTTATACACCCCCCCCCCCGTGGAGGAGCTCGCGCCGTCGTCTCCCTGCCTATTGCGGCAGACAACGGCGCAAGCTAGGGGCGGGGGAAAGAGAACGGAGTACTCTCTCTCCCCCACTCCTGAGGGCGCGGTGACGGAGCCGGGATTAAATTCCTGACTCCGTCCCTGCGGCGGGGACTCGGGGCGCTGGATGCGGGCCATCCAACGTCCCTGAAAACAGGGTCCCCCAGAGGAGTTGGTGCCCCAGATGTTCCGGGGCATCACTCGAGGAGGAGGAGGGGCTTTATACACCCCTCCGGGAGGGGGCTTTATACACCCCCCCGAGGAGGGCTCGCTCCTGCACGGTGCGAGCAACAGCGCAAGCGGGGCTGCGGAGAATGCGCAAGCGGGCCCGCGGCCCCGCTTCCAGCTGAGTAGGCGGAACATCGTGGAGGTTTTAGTCGGTATGGGTGCCCCTTCCGGGCATCGAGCCCGACACTACCCGTGGCCGACCCAGCCAGGTGTGCGTAAATGCATTTCCCCCACGTTAAAAAAAAAAAAAAAAAAAAAAAAAAAAGGTTAGGTTAGGTTAGGTTAGGTTAGGTTTTTTTTTTTTTTTTTTTTAATAGTTTTAATAATGTCCCTCTGACAATGATCAGAGACTGTGTTTGCGGTTTTCATTTTAGATTCGGTTTTAATTTGGTTTTAATTTCCCTACGTACACTTATTCAATCTTCCAGTCACAGTAGTTTATCATTTCATTTTGTTCTGTTATTATCACAGTCTATATTTCTTACACTACTATCACTTATACAGTATTTTAGTCACACACATTTATTATTTCATTTTGTCTTGTTAGTATCACAGTATTATTCATTTCATCATATTTAATCCATTATAATGGTAATAAATAAAAATAAATACGTTTTTAAAATGCTATTTACATATAATCATTATATATACATGCCATCATTCTTGTCCTATCTATTTTTATTTACCACTCGTATAGCTGTTGTTCCATAACGTTCATTAATAAAGTCATCTTTTATCCTATTTACATTTAATGTTATTATTTTTATTTTTATTTTGCGGTCTACAAGGCACTTGTCATTTTGGTCATTGCAGGATCTGAGGTTTGCGCTGATTTTCGTGGCTATTTGGCGATTTGTTCTTTGGCGCATCACAGTCTTCAGTGCAATACTGGAGTTTCTGTATGTGCCCAAGGACCTCCCGCTGCGCCTCGGAATTTCTCGCGTTTCCGTACATATTGCCAGAAGTTCGGCTCGGTACACACCGTGTTTGTCTGCCAGTTTTATAAACTTCAGGCTCATATGCTGTGCCGGATGAGGAGATATTGTCCTGAAGACCGCGCGGTATAGCCTTTTCTGCGAGTTGGGATTATCGCTGGAGACGCCCTCAGCAATAAGCCACAGTGGATCTAGCCAGCATATCCCACTTCCTCCTGATCGGGCATTCCTGGCTAAACGCACTGTGGCCAACGTTGTCATACTTGGCACGTACACAATTGCAGCAGGATGGAGTTTTGCCTGCTTGCCAATCAGCGCATTTTTCCCTCATGTGGTGGCCCCCGCAGTGACTGCATTTCTCCAACGCTTCGCTGCAGAACCGCCTGCCGTGTCCATAACCCAAACAAAGAGAGCACTGGACCAACGGCGATTGGTCTGCAACGATTACGCGTTGGAGGTCAACGTGGACGGCCCCTGCCTCCGTCATGCGTCGCCATAGCTTGGGGGACACCCTTATTACCACATGGCTTGTATGGGGATTTCTCGTTCTCTTTTTGTACGCTATCTCCATCCTGCTGTCATCTTCCTTTAATTCGTTAAAAATACTTTTGTTTTGGTTTTTTAGGGCGTCGACGATCTCTGGCCCGCTGTTGTACTGCAGAACATTATGCAGAACAACCAGAGGGTCCTTATTTTTTATGTCCTCAACGTTGAGGAGCTCACCAGAGTCTTTTATTCTCTTTTTAACTGCCTGTCTTTCTTGTTCAGTTTTGCATCCCATAATTATCTTTCCATCTTTAGCCTTTCTTACCCGTTCAACCACGATCCCTCCGTCCTTCGCACTCACTGCATTCCTTATACGGCTAAGGACTTCCTCACCGGTTTCGGTATCGTCCTTACCCGTTACGACCACCGAATGCAGTGCTGCTTGAACTAGGGGCTGTTTTGCGTGGGAACCTGCTACAACACTCGCGTAGGTCACACTCTCAAGGGCCGCTTTCTGCTTTTCCATAGCCTCCTTGAGCTCTCTCATCATCTCATTACTCTCTCTCACTAGCTGACCGTGGTCGACCAGTGATGAATAGAGCTGAGAGAGAGAGAGCTCATCTTTGCTCGGTCTTTTTTGTTCCGAGGCAACATTAGCACCGACAGCATCAACATCAGGAGCTGGTGCTGCCGCTGCCACTGCTGCCTCCCTTTTTGCGTCAGTTATCCTCTCTGCCTCTCCCTCCTTAACCAGTTTGTAGAGACGTTCTAATGCCTGGGTGACGTTTTCTTTTATCTCCGTCTTTGTGTTGCGCGAGTTTTTGAGCTGTAGCTTACCCTTCATTAAGTAGGCCTTTGCTTCTGCCGTTCTGTTGGCGTATTTCGCTTTTGGTGACGGGTCCAACGAAGCCTCGATAGATGATCTCCGAGATGCCGTTTCCTCTACAGAGTGTGCAGATCGAGATTTAGCTGTCGAGGGGCCCGCCACAGCGACCGTACTCTTTTTTAAAAGAGGTTTCGGGTTGGGGGAGTCAGGAGATTTGGGTTTCCCTGCTTCCCACGCTCCTGTACTCCGCCTTACGTCCGACATTTTGCCCTGTTCCAAAGAAGGGCCGGCTTTTTCAAACATATCCGGGGATTCTTTGGATTTAATGAACGTTTGATTTGCCTTTTTGGCTGGGGTGTGAAACATTTTTGCAGAGGGACGTGTTAATCTTCCACGGATGTAAAGAGTCCGATTTATATAATTAATAATTAATAAATAATTATAATTGTCGGTGTATATTGTCAATAAAATTATATGTCACAGTAAAATTTCTTAAAATAAACTTAACACTAAAAATCGAAGTAAAGATAAAATGTAAAAGTGTAAATTAAATTGTAAATTGTATAATTTAAGTCAATGTTCTAGTCTAAACACATAATTATTGTATACAGATAGAATGCACAACGATTTGTAGAGAAAATATAAAATATATTTTCAGTCCAGTAAAATGTATGTCGCAATGGACCAAAAGTTTACCTCGGTAGCCAACAAAGGGTGGGTGGGCGGTCGAAATTTTTTCGCGCTAGAGCGCCGCGACCGGTGCCGGCGGACGCAGGGGGTCCGGGCGATCGCGAATAACGCTTTTTCGCGCGGATCGGCCTGTATAAACGGAAGCTATGGGTGTTTGAAACTCGAAAAAATGGTAAATGTATGTAAAAAGTCGGTTTTTCCTAATTTTTCCTAAAATTTTGAACTAATTTTTAAATTTTTGTTGCAGATTCGAGCAGCGCAGCTGGAGGCGGATCTAACGACGTGTCGCACGTCGCGGTGCGACAAAGTTTCAACTTGCGACTTGTTGATTTGTTCCTGCCGGGCTGTCTTACTGAGGTGGATTTTTAACTATGAAAATTGATTTTTGAAAAATTTTTTCGCGCTAGAGCGCCGCGACCGGTGCCGGCGGACGCAGGGGGTCCGGGCGATCGCGAATAACGCTTTTTCGCGCGGATCGGCCTGTATAAACGGAAGCTATGGGTGTTTGAAACTCGAAAAAATGGTAAATGTATGTAAAAAGTCGGTTTTTCCTAATTTTTCCTAAAATTTTGAACTAATTTTTAAATTTTTGTTGCAGATTCGAGCAGCGCAGCTGGAGGCGGATCTAACGACGTGTCGCACGTCGCGGTGCGACAAAGTTTCAACTTGCGACTTGTTGATTTGTTCCTGCCGGGCTGTCTTACTGAGGTGGATTTTTAACTATGAAAATTGATTTTTGAAAAATTTTTTCGCGCTAGAGCGCCGCGACCGGTGCCGGCGGACGCAGGGGGTCCGGGCGATCGCGAATAACGCTTTTTCGCGCGGATCGGCCTGTATAAACGGAAGCTATGGGTGTTTGAAACTCGAAAAAATGGTAAATGTATGTAAAAAGTCGGTTTTTCCTAATTTTTCCTAAAATTTTGAACTAATTTTTAAATTTTTGTTGCAGATTCGAGCAGCGCAGCTGGAGGCGGATCTAACGACGTGTCGCACGTCGCGGTGCGACAAAGTTTCAACTTGCGACTTGTTGATTTGTTCCTGCCGGGCTGTCTTACTGAGGTGGATTTTTAACTATGAAAATTGATTTTTGAAAAATTTTTTCGCGCTAGAGCGCCGCGACCGGTGCCGGCGGACGCAGGGGGTCCGGGCGATCGCGAATAACGCTTTTTCGCGCGGATCGGCCTGTATAAACGGAAGCTATGGGTGTTTGAAACTCGAAAAAATGGTAAATGTATGTAAAAAGTCGGTTTTTCCTAATTTTTCCTAAAATTTTGAACTAATTTTTAAATTTTTGTTGCAGATTCGAGCAGCGCAGCTGGAGGCGGATCTAACGACGTGTCGCACGTCGCGGTGCGACAAAGTTTCAACTTGCGACTTGTTGGGTTAGGTTAGGTTAGGTTAGGTTAGGTTAGGTTAGGTTAGGTTAGGTTAGGTTAGGTTAGGTTAGGTTAGGTTAGGTTAGGTTAGGTTAGGTTAGGTTAGGTTAGGTTAGGTTAGGTTAGGTTAGGTTAGGTTAGGTTAGGTTAGGTTAGGTTAGGTTAGGTTAGGTTAGGTTAGGTTAGGTTAGGTTAGGTTAGGTTAGGTTAGGTTAGGTTAGGTTAGGTTAGGTTAGGTTAGGTTAGGTTAGGTTAGGTTAGGTTAGGTTAGGTTAGGTTAGGTTAGGTTAGGTTAGGTTAGGTTAGGTTAGGTTAGGTTAGGTTAGGTTAGGTTAGGTTAGGTTAGGTTAGGTTAGGTTAGGTTAGGTTAGGTTAGGTTAGGTTAGGTTAGGTTAGGTTAGGTTAGGTTAGGTTAGGTTAGGTTAGGTTAGGTTAGGTTAGGTTAGGTTAGGTTAGGTTAGGTTAGGTTAGGTTAGGTTAGGTTAGGTTAGGTTAGGTTAGGTTAGGTTAGGTTAGGTTAGGTTAGGTTAGGTTAGGTTAGGTTAGGTTAGGTTAGGTTAGGTTAGGTTAGGTTAGGTTAGGTTAGGTTAGGTTAGGTTAGGTTAGGTTAGGTTAGGTTAGGTTAGGTTAGGTTAGGTTAGGTTAGGTTAGGTTAGGTTAGGTTAGGTTAGGTTAGGTTAGGTTAGGTTAGGTTAGGTTAGGTTAGGTTAGGTTAGGTTAGGTTAGGTTAGGTTAGGTTAGGTTAGGTTAGGTTAGGTTAGGTTAGGTTAGGTTAGGTTAGGTTAGGTTAGGTTAGGTTAGGTTAGGTTAGGTTAGGTTAGGTTAGGTTAGGTTAGGTTAGGTTAGGTTAGGTTAGGTTAGGTTAGGTTAGGTTAGGTTAGGTTAGGTTAGGTTAGGTTAGGTTAGGTTAGGTTAGGTTAGGTTAGGTTAGGTTAGGTTAGGTTAGGTTAGGTTAGGTTAGGTTAGGTTAGGTTAGGTTAGGTTAGGTTAGGTTAGGTTAGGTTAGGTTAGGTTAGGTTAGGTTAGGTTAGGTTAGGTTAGGTTAGGTTAGGTTAGGTTAGGTTAGGTTAGGTTAGGTTAGGTTAGGTTAGGTTAGGTTAGGTTAGGTTAGGTTAGGTTAGGTTAGGTTAGGTTAGGTTAGGTTAGGTTAGGTTAGGTTAGGTTAGGTTAGGTTAGGTTAGGTTAGGTTAGGTTAGGTTAGGTTAGGTTAGGTTAGGTTAGGTTAGGTTAGGTTAGGTTAGGTTAGGTTAGGTTAGGTTAGGTTAGGTTAGGTTAGGTTAGGTTAGGTTAGGTTAGGTTAGGTTAGGTTAGGTTAGGTTAGGTTAGGTTAGGTTAGGTTAGGTTAGGTTAGGTTAGGTTAGGTTAGGTTAGGTTAGGTTAGGTTAGGTTAGGTTAGGTTAGGTTAGGTTAGGTTAGGTTAGGTTAGGTTAGGTTAGGTTAGGTTAGGTTAGGTTAGGTTAGGTTAGGTTAGGTTAGGTTAGGTTAGGTTAGGTTAGGTTAGGTTATGTTAGGTTAGGTTAGGTTAGGTTAGGTTAGGTTAGGTTAGGTTAGGTTAGGTTAGGTTAGGTTAGGTTAGGTTAGGTTAGGTTAGGTTAGGTTAGGTTAGGTTAGGTTAGGTTAGGTTAGGTTAGGTTAGGTTAGGTTAGGTTAGGTTAGGTTAGGTTAGGTTAGGTTAGGTTAGGTTAGGTTAGGTTAGGTTAGGTTAGGTTAGGTTAGGTTAGGTTAGGTTAGGTTAGGTTAGGTTAGGTTAGGTTAGGTTAGGTTAGGTTAGGTTAGGTTAGGTTAGGTTAGGTTAGGTTAGGTTAGGTTAGGTTAGGTTAGGTTAGGTTAGGTTAGGTTAGGTCTAGGTTAGGTTAGGTTAGGTTAGGTTAGGTTAGGTTAGGTTAGGTTAGGTTAGGTTAGGTTAGGTTAGGTTAGGTTAGGTTAGGTTAGGTTAGGTTAGGTTAGGTTAGGTTAGGTTGTGTTAGGTTAGGTTAGTTAGGTAGGTCAGGTTAGG